>JAODAL010040548.1:0-36788 GCA_025379985.1 Phyllomedusa bahiana
AAAGGGGAAATTTTTTTTTTTTTTTTCAAACTTTAAATGATGGGTTGTTCCCCGGTTTTTTTTGGGGGGTTATTTGGCACCGAAAATTAACGGTAATTCATAGTTCTCATAGGGAGCTATGAATTACTCATTGTCTCCCCGGACGCACAATACGATCGTATCGTACGCCTGGGGAGAGAAGTGACAAGTCAATTGTTTGCCTCGCTTATGTGTCGCTGACAATGCATGTCAATGGGGTCGGCTGGGAGCCGTGTGAACATACCCCAACATAAAAAAGAGAAAAAAAAACCCACACACGACCTCATACGGCTGTGTCACCAGAAAACAGTTAAAGAGGTGTTTCCAACAATGGCTTTCAGCGCTTCCAGTTAGCTATGAGCCGACGTGTTACATAATAAGGAAGGCAGCGCTAGCAGCCGCCCTCCGCATTCATATCTATGGGTGTGAGCGAGTGTGCCCGGCTATATTCCCAACTCCCATAGAATGACTTGTGGTTGATCTGTGAAGGTTGTCATTTTGGACAAAGCCATTAGTTGAAATGACAAGCAGGGCTGTGGAGTCGGAGTCGTGGAGTCGGAGTCTGTGCCTATTTTGCAGGAGTCGGAGTCGTCATAAAAGGGACCGAACTCCCAAAATATATAATTAGTTGGTCAAGTTAGTTCGATGCAAAGATCAAGAGGAATTGGGTCCGGCCAGTGCTACTGCTCCCCTATCTTCAGCCTCATCACATGAGGAGTGTAATTGATGACATGGAGCAGGCAAAGCGCTGCCCCAGGGGAAAAGATGCTGCTCCCAGGGCAAACAGATTTCAGCAAAATTTTTACAATTTTTGTGTTCTAAAGTCATATCCAAGAAATATATGTTACACTGACAAGCAAAATGGTAACAATGTTTTGAACTTGTGAGACTTTCAGGCTCCATATCTCACCATCCACTACAGCTTTGTATATGAGGCTACTTTTATATACAGTCATCTTACCGATCTTATACATAAATGTGACTTGCAAGTATTTAGCATCTGCTTAGTTCTGCAGATTCTTTCCTATAACTCCATTGTTAGTGTTTTGCTCCTAAAAATCAAAATGTTAATTTTTATTTTTTTCTTAGTATTTGGGAAATCCACCTTTGGTTTTCAATACGGCCTGAATCCTTCTGGGCTCTGGATCAGATTCAAGCAGGTGTTAACCAATATCTGATCCCAGGTCTCTTATACACATTCCCAATGTTGGTGCAGACTAGACTTGGATACAAATACAGCTTTTTCTTCAAATCTACCCACAAGTGTTCAAAAGATCAAAACATTGTTACCCTTTTGCTTGTCAGTGTCTGTTCTACCTAAATAGCTTGATTATTGTATCATAAGGTAATAAACAGCCTGATGTTACCATTTTACTACAGTAAAGTTATGACTTAAACATGCGCCGTGTATGAGGGAGTCCTGAGTCGGGAGTCGGAGGTTTGGGAAATTGAGGAGTCGGGGCTTTGGCTTGCCGACTCCACAGCCCTGATGACAAGTCACTGACCAATATCTCCTGTCGTCTGTAGATTGATCGGGGCTGCCATTGGCTGGATACAGAACTTTCCAACTACAGCGGCAAACAACGAGTGAAGACATCAAACTCTCCCAACACCTGCCATCAGCCAGCACCGGCAGCACTCGCTCGTGTCATAACAAGGCACCGGAAAATGGTCAATAGCAGCCTTTTCACTTCTCCAACATGTAATGCAAGGCCAGTCTGAGCGCCAAAGTATGGGAGAGGACAATAGTGGATGGGTCATTTTTTTAAAATAAAATAATAATACATGTGACGTGTTATTCCTCCTCAGTGCCATCAGCGCTCCCTCGAGGATACAATATCTTCCCCACACAATGGTCTTTCCTGAGAAAATAGGCCTCACTTATCAATAACAACCAGAGCTCAGTTTTCATTTTTACAGATCATTATAAGAAATGAAAGGGGAGCTCTGATTGGTTGCTATGAGCAACAAAGTTTTACTGTAAGGCCCGATTCACACGGCGGGTTTGGCCGCGGGTTCAGCCGCGGTTCCCGCAGCCAAACCTCGTCCTGACCTAGCGTCTCCCGACGCGAGTTTGCGGCGCGGGCTTGGGCGTGGTCTTAGCGCGGGTGGGGCGTGGCTTGGGGCGCGGCTTGCGGAGAGGGTTTGCCCCCATGCAAATTAATAGGCAGGGGGCAAATCGCGCCGCGAGCCAGCCGCGGCAACACCGCGCGGCCGCCGCTCTGAGCGCTCCCTGTCAAGAATTGACAGGAGAGTTTTCACACACGCGCGGCAGGCCCTGGCCCCAAAGCCGCCGCCAGACCCGCGGCGTGCGAATATTAACGCGGTTTCCAATAGGAAACCATGTTAATAAACTAAGTGCGATTTAGCTGAGGTTTTGGCCGCGGAAACCGCGTCGGAACCCGCGCCCATATTCGCCGTGTGAACAGGGCCTAAGGATATGTTCACACAGTGGTATTGACGCTTATTTTGGAGAAGAATCAGCATCAAAACAGCCTCAAAATAAGCGTCAACAACGTCGGAAAAACGGACAGTAGGACGCCTGCCTTGAATTCAATGTAAATTAAGCGTTGTTGTTCAGACGTCACCGATTTTACGCAAGTACTTCTGTCGCGCAATGTCCGCGCCTACAAACAATTGACTTGTTAATTCTTTGAGGCGTTTTATTTTCCGCCAATAACACTGAAGCATAGGAGGTAGAAATCTGCCTGGGGCAGTCTGCACCGTTACCTCATTGAAAATTTCAACGATGAAACTACACTTTCGCCGCTGACTCAGCAACGGCAAAAAAAATAGGTTTCGTGAACCTACACTTCGTTATGATAAAGGAGGCCGAACATGATCAAGAAGCCCGCCCTCAACATAGAAAGCGATTTCCAGCAGCTCTCTTGATGTTAGATAGAAGGACGCGCTTTATCTGGATTAGTTTGCTGCTTCATTTTGCATTAGGTCGGGTGACATTTTGGGGACCAATATCCAGTTTTCCATAGAGTTATGGTATCAACATTCAATATATAACGTTAAAGGGAATGGGTCATCAAAAATGACTTGTTTAATTCATGTTTTGAAGTTAAATACATTTGAAAATTATTTTTTAAAAATTTTCCATATCATTTAATATTTTTTTAAATAATTCTTAAAGGGGTTGTCTCACTACAAAGAATTGCTTTCAACATGGGAACATTAAATGAAATTTTCCAAATATATTGCTTTGTTCATTGTTTTTTATTAAGGAGCTACAAGTGATTTTATCACCTGAGCTCTGTCTGGTTTCCCAATTGATCGACCTGTGTACTTCTCCCCCCACCCCCGCCTTGCTGTTTGTTCTGATTGCAGGGAGTAACGGCACCACACAGGTCAGGGCCAGCACAGAACTGCAGGCAGTGAGAGCTTGTTTGTTATCTGATCTTTCAGACAAAAGACAGAAATGTCTACGGTTTACATTAGCTCAGCGGCTCATCCTGTCCTGGTAGAAGGTAATTTAGCTAATCTAGACTAATAAACAGAGAAGTCTGAATACACGGAGCTCATATGCTTGACCAAGAAGTGACAGAGTAAAGCAGCATTATTTCATTCATGCATCCTATAAAATTATGAGATGCAACAACCCCTTTAAGTCGTGCAGTTTTCACTTTGGACACTAGGCCTAATAATAGTCTGACACTTCCTGTTCTGTAGAAAGAGATTTTCAGTAGTCTGCTCATAAGTAGAAGCAGGGTCAAACTGAAAGGTGACACCAATGTCTATAGATAACACAGGATCCACCAGTCACAATAGGAGATGTCACAGCTGCTCTCCTTCTCCTCCTCCCTGCATAGTGACTTCTTCCCAGATCACAAAGCATGCCTAGAAAACTCTCCTATAGATGTTAATGGGACTAAGTCAGTCCACGGGTTCCTATGTGCATGAAGCTGCTGTAAAGCATCTCTCTTAATGCTCCTAAAAGCAGTGCAAGCAAGAATGCTGTCCCCACAATCATATACAGACGACTGAATTGAGAAATCTACAATCAGAAAATAAAACAGCAAAGAAGAAAAGAAGATGGTTCAGGGTCTTGATATAAGAAGTTAAAAAAAAAAAATTGGTGACAGATTCCCTTTAATTGGTTCTGGGACGACCACTGTATTTTGAGGGAGCACCATACAGGCGACAGCACACGTCTGTCTACCAGACGCCACAAAAGATGAATGAGGAGTAACACTAGGGTGCGCTATAAGGGGAGGCCATCTCTTCAACAGGTTTTAGGGTGCTTTCACGCAGCGCAGTTTTGGTGCAGTTTTAACTGCGCTCTAATTAATCTGCCTTTATTACCAGCAAGCTTCTTTCACTTCTCTAAACTGTCTGTAAAGTGAGAAATCAATTAGTGTGTTTGTATCCACAAGACTTCACACACAGTAACTGATTACTTGAAACAGCTTTCTGAACCATTTAGACAACTGAAAGAAGCTGGCTGGTAAAAAGGGCAGTTTAATTGGAGCGCAGCTAAAACTGCACCAAAACTGCGCTGTGTGAAAGCAAATCCTTTGCTGCCTAATAATCCATGTTCTAACGTCCCTGTGACACTGAGTGGTGGGTAACACCAAGACACCTCCAGTTATATTCAACCCTGACATTTTTCAGCAACTTCTGTAAACAAGTGAATCCAAAAGCAGTGATAAGTAGGAGTCTTATCTTCTATCTCTACTCAGGCCCCAACAGACAACGAGCACTGTTAGGTGCTGGTACCTGTGGCACAGTGTAGGGCTAGTTGTATATACTGTACACCACAGACAGGTCACAGCTGTTCTTTGTTTAGTTCTTCGTTCCCAGAACAGCCCTTTAAATACATAAAAGAGGTTTTCATGGTTTATAAAAAAAAATATTTAAGTTATTATTCTGCTTCGGAGGCCCCATTAAAACAGATGATCCCACAGTCCTCTGTTCCGGCGCTGGCCCGATCCAATCTTCTGTTGACGTGCTGTCACTTCCAAACAGGAACGTCACGGCGGCAGCTGCTGATTGGCTGAAGCGGGCACACACCTCTACTTCCATCACCATTCAGAGCTCTTCACCGCTGAACTGTGATGTCAATGAGAGGCACATGACCCTGTGCAGCCAATCAGCAGCCGCGGCAGGGACAGGATGGAGACAAGTGCTGGGACTGGAGGAAAAAGAAGGGTGGTCACGTCTGATTTCAATTTTTTGATGGGATGTGTTAAATAAAAAATGAACTGCTCTGCCGAGTTGTGTGTGAGGCGGGGGCCGCCATCACGTTACACCGCAGCCAATCACTGGTCTCCTTGTATGTACGGCACATCACCATGGAGATCAGGCACCGGCTCTGTATCATGTGACTGATGACAGGTTCACAGGGCTTTTTACCTCTTCCCAGTGACCTGCACCTTGTAGAAATCAGTGGCGAACTCCTGTAATCCCAATGAGAAGGGCGGATCTGTACGATGGGCCCCTGTAATCCCATTGAGAGGAGCGGCTCTGTACGATGGGCCCCTGTAATCCCAATGAGAAGGGCAGCTCTGTACGTAAATGGGGCTCCCCTGTAATCCCAATGAGAAGGGCAGCTTCTGTTACGATGGGCCCCTGTAATCCCAATGAGAAGGGCAGCTCTGTACGATGGGCCCCTGTAATCCCAATGAGAAGGGCAGCTCTGTACGATGGGCCCCTGTAATCCCAATGAGAAGGGCAGCTCTGTACGATGGCCCCTGTAATCCCAATGAGAAGGGCAAGCTCTGTACGATGGGCCCCTGTAATCCCAATGAGAAGGGCGGCTCTGTACGATGGGCCCCTGTAATCCCAATGAGAAGGGCAGCTCTGTACGATGGGCCCCTGTAATCCCAATGATTAGGGCATCTCTGTACGATGGGCCCCTGTTATCCCAATGAGAAGGGCAGATCTGTACGATGGGCGCCTGTTATCCCAATGAGAAGGGCAGCTCTGTATGATGGGCCCCTGTAATCCCATTGAGAGGAGCAGCTCTGTATGATGGGCCCCTGTAATCCCATTGAGAGGAGCAGCTCTGTATGATGGGCCCCTGTAATCCTAATGAGAAGAGCAGCTCGGTATAATGGCCGCCACTAGGGGCGCTGCGGGTCACAGGTCACCTGTCAGCGGGCACCACCTGAACTCAAGAATCTCACTAGTCACCTGCAGTGACTCCGCCCCCCTACCCAGCAGCTTCAAACCATGAGGGCGGGGCCAAGAGTGACGCAGGGATAACCACACCCCCTAAAGTCTCCTAACTGCGCCAGAGCGGCCTGTGTGCGCGGCGACCTTCACATAACGGACGGGAAGGTCGGGTCCCCTACACCCAGCGCTGTCAGCCGCCTTCTCCGTACACCATAACAGCCGCGCCTTAACCCCCGTTCACACTGCATTACATAGACGTGTGCACACTACGCAGGTCCTACCTGTATAGTTGTGACGCGGCAGTCGTTTGTGCGACACCGGGGAGCGCAGCCGACGGGTGTTATACAGAGGACAGACACCCGGGCGCTTCCGCGTGTCAGCTCCGCTGCTTGTTTTCGTTCTCCTGCTCGTCAGGCGACGCCACTTCCGGTTCCCATGATGACGGGGGTCAGCTGACTGTGGGATTCCTGTGAGGCAGGGGCTGCTGACGTCATCACGGGGAGAGCGCACTGCCTGGGAGAGGGGGGCGGTCAGGCTGACTCATTGCTGGGGACTCTACCACTACGTCAGCGGGCGGGGGTCACATGTCCGCTCTATACGCCGGTGAGCCTGGACCGTGGCTGCTCAGGGGACTCCCCATAGCTGAGGAGGTGACCGCTGGGGTCCGACCATGGCCGGCAACGGGGTCCCTGTTCTCCCTCACAGTCATCTGAGCAGTGATAGAACATGGGCAGAGCTGCTCCGCTCATAGTGTATGGGGCTGATGAAGAAAGCTGGGTGGATAGCAGTATCAGTGCCACAGATACCGGCCAGCCGCAGTAACGGTTGGTTCACAGGACAGAATCAGCATCCACCTATGTGAGCTGCCGCATATTTCCATACCTCCCAGGTGTCCCTACTTTGGAGGGACAGTCCCTACTTTAACCCTTGTTCCTCTTATCTCTATAAATGTCCCTCTTTTTCATTTGATTTGCGTTAATAAACTAATTGTCTTGCTTTAAAAAGTATCTGATTACTTCCTTCAGTATATTACATAACAACTTCATATTTCATCATTGGATACAATGCAATCCTGAAAATGTGTCCCTAAAAAAGTTGGCATGTATGTGTTTGGGTGTGGCTAGAGGCGTGTCTTGGTGTGATGTCATGTGTTTGGGTGTGGCTAGAGGTGTGTCTTGGTGTGATGTCATGTGTTTGGGTGTGGCTAGAGGTGTGTCTTGGTGTGATGTCATGTGTTTGGGTGTGGCTAGAGGTGTGTCTTGGTGTGATGTCATGTGTTTGGGTGTGGCTAGAGGCGTGTCTTGGTGTGATGTCATGTGTTTGGGTGTGGCTAGAGGCGTGTCTTGGTGTGATGTCATGTGTTTGGGTGTGGCTAGAGGCGTGTCTTGGTGTGATGTCATGTGTTTGGGTGTGGTTAGAGGCGTGTCTTGGTGTGATGTCATGTGTTTGGGTGTGGCTAGAGGTGTGTCTTGGTGTGATGTCATGTGTTTGGGTGTGTTAGAGGCGTGTCTTGGTGTGATGTCATGTGTTTGGGTGTGGCTAGAGGTGTGTCTTGGTGTGATTTCATGTGTTTGGGTGTGGCATAGAGGTGTACTTTGGTGTGATGTCATGTGTTTGGGTGTGGCTAGAGGATGTGTCTTGGTGTGATGTCATGTGTTTGGGTTTGGCTAGAGGTGTGTCTTGGTGTGATGTCATGTGTTTGGTTGTGGCTAGAGGCGTGTCTTGGTGTGATGTCATGTGTTTGGGTGTGGCTATAGGCGTGTCTTGGTGTGATGTCATGTGTTTGGGTGTGGCTAGAGGTGTGTCTTGGTGTGATGTCATGTGTTTGGGTGTGGTTAGAGGCGTGTCTTGGTGTGATGTCATGTGTTTGGGTGTGGCTAGAGGTGTGTCTTGGTGTGATGTCATGTGTTTGGGTGTGGCTAGAGGCGTGTCTTGGTGTGATGCCTTTTTTTTGGATGTGGCTAGAGGCATGTCTTGGTGTGATGTCATGTGTTTGGGTGTGGCTAGAGGCGTGTCTTGGTGTGATGTCATGTGTTTGGGTGTGGCTAGAGGCGTGTCTTGGTGTGATGTCATGTGTTTGGGTGTGGCTAGAGGCGTGTCTTGGTGTGATGTCATGTGTTTGGGTGTGGCTAGAGGCGTGTCTTGGTGTGATGTCATGTTTTGGGTGTAGTTAGAGGCGTGTCTTGGTGTGATGTCATGTGTTTGGGTGTAGTTAGAGGCATGTCTTTGTGTGATGTCATGTGTTTGGGTGTGGCTAGAGGCGTGTCTTGGTGTGATGTCATGTGTTTGGGTGTGGCTAGAGGCATGTCTTGGTGTGATGTCATGTGTTTGGGTGTGGCTAGAGACGTGTCTTGGTGTGATGTCATGTGTTTGGGTGTGGCTAGAGGCGTGTCTTGGTGTGATGTCATGTGTTTGGGTGTGGCTAGAGACGTATCTTGGTGTGATGTCATGTGTTTGGGTGTGGCTAGAGGCGTGTCTTGGTGTGATGTCATGTGTTTGGGTGTGGCTAGAGGCGTCATGGTGTGATGTCATGTGTTTGGGTGTGGCTAGAGGCGTGTCTTGGTGTGATGTATGTGTTTGGGTGTGGCTAGAGGCGTGTCTTGGTGTGATGTCATGTGTTTGGGTGTGGCTAGAGGCGTCATGGTGTGATGTCATGTGTTTGGGTGTGGTTAGAGGCGTGTCTTGGTGTGATGCATGTGTTTGGGTGTGGCTAGAGGCGTGTCTTGGTGTGATGTCGTGTTTGGGTGTGGTTAGAGGCGTGTCTTGGTGTGATGTCATGTTTGGGTGTGGTTAAAGGCATGTCTTGGTTTGATGTCGTGTTTGGGCGTGGTTAGAGACGTGTCTTGGTTTGATGTCATGTGTTTGGGTGTGGTTAGAGGCGGGTCTTAGTGTGATGTCATGTGTTCGGGTGTGGTAGAGGCATATCTTGGTGTGATGTCATGTTTGGGTGTGGTTAGAGGCGTGTCTTGGTGTGATGTCATGTGTTTGGGAGTGGTTAGAGGTGTGTCTTGGTGTGATGTCATGTGTTTGGGTCTGGTTAGAGGCATGTCTTGATGTGATGTATGTGTTTGGGTGTGGTTAGAGGCGGGTCTTGGTGTGATGTCATGTGTTTGGTGTGGTTAGAGGCGTTGTCTTGGATGTGATGTATGTGTTTGGGTGTGGTTAGAGGCATGTCTTGGTTTGATGTCATGTGTTTGGGTGTGGTTAGAGACGTGTCTTGGTGTGATGTCATGTGTTTGGGTGTGGCTAGAGGCGTGTCTTGGTGTGATGTCATGTGTTTGGGTGTGGCTAGATTTGTGTCTTGGTGTGATGTCAGTGTTTGGGTGGTGGCTAGAGGTGTGGCTTGGTGTGATGTCATGTGTTTGGGTGGTTAGAGGTGTGTCTTGGTGTGATGTCATGTGTTTGGGTGTGGCTAGAGGCATGTCTTGGTGTGATGTCATGTGTTTGGGTGTGGCTAGAGGTGTGTCTTGGTGTGATGTCATGTGTTGGGGGGTGGATAGAGGCATGTCTTGGTGTGAATTGAAGTGTTTTGGTGTGGTTAGAGACGTGTCTTGGTGTGATGTCATGTTTGGGTGTGGTTAGGCGTGTCTTGGTGTGATGTCATGTGTTTGGGTGTGGTTAGAGGCGTGTCTTGGTGTGATGTCATGTGTTTGGGTGTGGTTAGAGGCGTGTCTTGGTGTGATGTCATGTTTGGGTGTGGTTAGAGGCGTGTCTTGGTGTGATGTCATGTGTTTGGGTGTGGTTAGAGACGTGTTTTGGTATGATGTCATGTGTTTGGGTGTGGCTAGAGGCATGTCTTGGTGTGATGTCATGTGTTTGGGTGTGGTTAGAGGAGTGTCTTGGTGTGATGTATATGTTTGGGTGTGGCTAGAGGCAGGTCTTGGTGTGATGTCATGTGTTTGGGTGTGGCTAGAGACGTGTCTTGGTGTGATGTCATGTGTTTCGTTGTGATTAGAGGTGTGTCTTGGTGTGATGTCATGTGTTTCGTTGTCATTCGAGGCGTGTCTTGGTGTGATGTCATATGTTTAGGTGTGGTTAGAGGCGTGTCTTGGTGTGATGTCATGTGTTTGGGTGTGGTTAGAGGCGGGTCTTAGTGTGATGTCATGTGTTCGGGTGTGGTAGAGGAATATCTTGGTGTGATGTCATGTTTGGGTGTGGCTAGAGGTGTGTCTTGGTGTGATGTCATGTGTTTGGGTGTGGTTAGAGGCGTGTCTTGGTGTGATGTCATGTGTTTGGGTGTGGCTAGAGGCGTGTCTTGGTGTGATGTCATGTGTTTGGGTGTGGTTAGAGACGTGTCTTGGTGTGATGTCATGTGTTTGGGTGTGGTTAGAGACGTGTCTTGGTGTGATGTCATGTGTTTGGGTGTGGTTAGAGACGTGTCTTGGTGTGATGTCATGTGTTTGGGTGTGGTTAGAGGCGTGTCTTGGTGTGATGTCATGTGTTTGGTTGTGGTTAGAGGCATGTCCTGGTGTGATGTCATGTGTTTGTTTGTGGTTAGAGGCATGTCTTGGTGTGATGTCATGTGTTTGGGTGTGGTTAGAGGCGTGTCTTGGTGTGATGTCATGTGTTTGGGTGTGGCTAGAGGCGTGTCTTGGTGTGATGTCATGTGTTTGGGTGTGGCTAGAGGCGTGTCTTGGTGTGATGTCATGTGTTTGGGTGTGGCTAGAGGCATGTCTTGGTGTGATGTCATGTGTTTGGGTGTGGTTAGAGGCATGTCTTGGTGTGATGTCATGTGTTTGGGTGTGGCTAGAGGCGTGTCTTGGTGTGATGTCATGTGTTTGGGTGTGGTTAGAGGCGTGTCTTGGTGTGATGTCATGTGTTTGGGTGTGGTTAGAGGCGTGTCTTGGTGTGATGTCATGTGTTTGGGTGTGGCTAGAGGCATGTCAGTATGTGATGTCATGTGTTTGGTTGTGGTTAGAGGCGTGTCTTGGTGTGATGTCATGTGTTTGGTTGTGGTTAGAGGCGTGTCTTGGTGTGATGTCATGTGTTTGGTTGTGGTTAGAGGCATGTCCTAGTGTGATGTCATGTGTTTGGTTGTGGATAGAGGCGTGTCTTGGTGTGATGTCATGCGTTTGGGTGTGGTAGAGGTGTACTCTGGTGTGATGTGATGTGTTTGGGTGTGGATAGAGGCGTGTCTTGGTGTGATGTCATGTGTTTGGGTGTGGATAGAGGCGTGTCTTGGTGTGATGTATGTGTTTGGGCGTGGTTACAAGTGTGTCTTGGTGTGATGTCCTGTTTGAGTGTGGTTAGAGGCGTGTCTTGGTGTGATGTCATGTGTTTGGTTGTGGATAGAGGCGTGTCTTGGTGTGATGTCATGCGTTTGGGTGTGGCTAGAGGCGTTTCTTGGTGTGATGTCGTGTTTGAGTGTGGTTAGAGGCGTGTCTTGGTGTGATGTCGTGTTTGGTTGTGGTTAGAGGCGTGGCCTGATGTGTCCCTCTTTGAAGTCTCTAAATGTTGTGACGTATGTATTTCACACAACACCGATCTCACTGCTCATTTTTCTGCAGTTATTGTGAGTGAGGATAAAGAAGTGATGCCAGTCCTTTGAGGCGGATGTAACCTATGGAGGAAGCGAAAAATCCATCTCTGAAGATCAGTGTCGTATCCTCGCCTGAAATCCGTGCTTATAAGTGTGAATTTTGTGACGCGGATTCAGATGCTGAATCCATCATTTGAACATATCCTTAGGTATAATGGGGACTTCCAGCTCCCTTTTTAGCGCTCAGGCTCTCCCCTGAGAAGGCGGGGACGGTTTATTACTTTCCTGTTTTTTCCAAACGTTGTATATAAGGGAGACATACTAGTGCATCTCCAAAACTTAGAATAGCACTAAAAAGATAATTGATATCAATAATATAAGTCAAATAGTGAAGCCCATATATTGTATAGACTCATTACAGCATGAATTACAAGGTTTACTATAATACATTTGTGAGTCCTATAACAAATAAAAAGATCCTGGAGAACCCCTTTAATTTTCAATGATATTCTAATTTTTGTAATAATATGTACAGATAGGCAGGAAGCCTCATAGCTATGTGGTGAAGGTAGTACATGACCACTGGGGCTTGTTAACTGCATGAGTTAATGCGTCTTATCTGACACAGATCAGCTCTACAGTGACTTTAGGGACCTTATTTCCTTTGGAACGAGGCCAATATATCAGCCCCAGTTACAGGGATTTCAGAAAAAAAAAAGCTATAAAATAATAAGGAAGCCAGTTACAGCACAACCTACAGTCCCTGACGACCCTAAAAGTTGATACAATTACAAACTTATTTAAAGGGGTTTTCTTATTACAAATGCTAGCTATCAACATAAAGGGACGGTTAAATGAAGACTTTTTCTAAATACATTGCTCAATAGATTTTACTTTAGTTATGAGATTAAAAACATTTTATGTGCTCTGAGTGCACACAGGTTTCTATGGTTACTTGGTTGCCAGACAGTAATTTTGTTATCTGATTAGAGGAGAGAGCAAAGAGTGATGTTACCCCATGGACAGACTGAGCTCCGGCACAAACTATCTCCAACAAGATGACAGATAAGCCATTGTTTTCAGTCCTCACAGCACCTTGTGATTACTGAAGAGGAACCTCTTCAGCACTTGTCAGTGTAACATTTCCTGTACTTGCCAGCTAGATACACTGCTAGATACAGCTAGATACACTGCTATAGAACCACCCACAGACTGAGAAGACACCTTGGGGCACATTTATCAATAGTGTCTAACTATAAGACCTGTTTAAGTTAGACCAGACAGTCTTACAATGCGCCACAGTGTTGATAAATCTGGTGCAGGTTAGAACTGTCTAAGTTTATACCATCTTTAAGTTGGCTTACTTTAACGCCAGAAACTGCGACAAAATTCTGTAGCATTTTTGTAATATTTTAAGCCACACCCCATCCCCGAGAAACCACAGCCCAAAGTCAAATCACATCCCCAAAAATGTGACTAAAAAGTGATCATAAAGTCACATGTATTCCAAAATAATACCAAGACAGACTACGTTTCAACCAACTACAACAAAAAAAAAAACGCTTGTACTCAGGTCTCTGGATGTAAAAAATCAAAAAGTAACTGCTTGTCCCCACAGCACAGGTTATTTGTCAAACCAACAAGCAACGCTTCCCCATAGACTTCAATAGAAAATCCGTGCAGCAGTCCCCAGTGCACGGATTTTCCGCCGGACTTTTTTTACACTAGCGGCGGTCTGAAAAACTTAGAACATGTTCATTCTTCCGCCTGGTTTTCAGACAGAACATGAACAGGTAGGAGCGACGGGGGACGTCTTGAATCTGTAAACCACAGACAAGAGCCACAGGGCCGTTCCTAGGCTAAATTTCACTCAGGGCGAGGTGAAGAAATTTCGCACCCTCTCCCCCCCCCGTAACATATGGCGCCACAGTGCGACACATTGCATCACCATAAACCAAAGCCAAAATATACAAAAAAGCTTTACCACAATGTGCTACGTATAAAACTACTAAACCATAGTCCTACAGTTACCAAATAACACTGCTACACCAACCAGAATCCCAAGACCGCTAGGACCACATATCACCAGCACACAGTGACCGAATAATACCACAACACCGTGACCACATATCACCAGCACACAGTGACCGAATAATACCACCACACCATGGCCACATATCACCAGCACACAGTGACCGAATAATACCACAACACTGTGACCACATATCACCACCACATGGTGACCGAATAATACCACCACACCATGACCACATATCACCAGCACACAGTGACTGAATAATACAAACTGACCATTACTGAGTATAAACCATTATACTAAAACTAATATTACCAGCATACAGTGACCATACAATGATGGATACCAGCTGTACACAGGCTCTGCAGACATATAAATGATTACAGTAAAGTTATATCTAGTGACTCACAGGAGACGTCTCTGAAGAGTTGTTCTCTTTCTCTTCTTCTTCTTTTCCATCTGTCCCAGACGCCATGACGACTACTCCCGACTCTTTACTGTAAAATTTACAAAACAAATATCTTAAGACTCCTCCATTTATCAGCACTTCTCTACCAATTCCTACCTCTGTACAAACTCCCCATCTATAGCACCTCATATGGTAGCCATGTAATATGCCCCCTGTAGCCAGGTAGTAGCCCCCTGTAGCCAGTGATGCCCGCCTGTAGCCAGTGATTGCCCCCCTGTAGCCAGTGATGTCCCCCTTGTAGCAGTAGATGCCCCCCTTGAAGCCAGTAGATACCTCCCTTGTAGCCAGTAGATGCCCCCTGCAGCCAGTAGCTGCCCCCGGCAGCCAGTGATGCCCCCCTGTAGCCAGTGATGCCCCTGTAGCCAGTGATGCCCCTCTTATAGCCAGTGATGCCCCTCTTATAGCCAGTGATGCCCCCTGTAGCCAGTAGATGCCCCCCTGTAGCCAGTGATGCCCCTCTTATAGCCAGTGATGCCCCTCTTATAGCCAGTGATGCCCCCTGTAGCCAGTGATGCCCCCCTTGTAGCCAGTGATGCCCCTCTTAAAGCCAGTGCGCCCCCCTTTAGCCAGTGATGTCCCCCTGTAGCCAGTGATGCCCCTCCTGTAGCCAGTGAGGCCCCCCTGTAGCCCGTGATGCCCCTCTTATAGCCAGTGATGCCCCCTGTAGCCAGTGATGCCCCTCTTATAGCCAGTGATGCCCCCTGTAGCCAGTGATGCCCCTCTTATAGCCAGTGATGCCCCCTGTAGCCAGTGATGTCCCCCTGTAGCCAGTGATGCCCCCTGTAGCCAGTGATGCCCCTCTTGTAGCCAGTGATGCCCCCCTGTAGCCAGTGATGCCCCTCTTATAGCCAGTGATGACCCCTGTAGCAAAAAAAACAAGATGTGTGGCTCACCTGTTTAGGGCTATGGTCTCTGTTCTGGAGGATCCGCTTGAGTGTGATGATCCCAGGGCGTGCCGCCGGCCAAGCGGTTAGCAAACAACAACAACAAGATTCTGAAGCGCCTATGCAGCTCCGTGGTGCGGGATGCACAGCAACAAACAGCTTCTTCACCCGGTATTGATTAAAACTCATATATTTATTTCAACACATGTAAAACGCAGCCATATGTACATATGCCAAAACGCAATACGCCCGACAGACGCGTTTCAAGCTCAGTGCTCTTGTTCACTGTCAACTAGACAACTGGAAGCTGCCAATATTTAAAACTAAACTCTCACCAATCAGGTGACTAGGAGCACATCATGTGATACATGATACTGAATAATGACGGCGTGCATAAGAGATAATAAACCAACTACAAAGATAGAAGGAAAGCAGCAGGAAGGACATAGGTAAGATGTACGTTGTTGCTACTAATGTGTGTTTGTTGAATGTGGACGGATAGTCAGTTCAAATGGATGTAGATTAAACGCCCCCCCCCCAAAAAAAAAAAAAAAGAGCACGGAAAAAAAAAAATAATTGGTTACATGCAGGATAATGGAAACAGCAGTAATGGATTTAGTAGATATACAGTAAATCTGTGCGATAATTCAATCCTTGGGGTGCACGTGTTCCTAACTTTAATATGCACATGGCTTCCCTTTGCCTTCATTTTTTTAGCCAATTGCCACCCCTGTAGGGCTTTTGTACCTGTTCTATGGCAGAGTATTTAAAGCTCGCAAGGTTGCCCTGGTGGTGTTCCAAAAAATGTCTAGCGGCCCCTGACATCTGACTCTGTAATTTATTGACACTGGCGATGTGTTCCGCAATGCGGGTCTTCACCTTGCGGATGGTACTGCCCACATATTTTTTATTGCATGTGGTGCAATAAATAATATAAACCACATGGTGGCTGTTGCAATTCAAGAATTGGTGAATTTTGTATTTTTCTGTTTCACTAGCATCTGTGAATGTATCTATTTTAAGACTTAATTTACATACATTGCAACGGCCGCCACCGCAGCTGAAAAACCCCTTTTGAGAAAGCCAAGTTTTTTTTAAAGGTATTGTTATCACTCGTGTAGACACTAGGGGATAAGATGTCTCCCAATGTTTTGTTTCTTTTGGGTACACAATGTACTCCTCTCTCTAATATTTTCGCTAGTGTTTCGTCCTGCCGTAGTATGTTTATGTTCTTATAGAAGATTCTTTGAATCTCTCTGAAGTTAGTACTGTAATTGGTAGAAAACACTAGTTTTTGTTTGTTATTCCTAGGTTGAATATTGGTTTCCTGCAACAATTGTATTTGGTTCTTATTATTGACTTTCTTTTTAGCTTTAAATAAATCCCCTTTATGGTAACCTCTCTGTGTTAGTCTCTGATCGATAGTTTTTTCCGCTAATTGATAATCCCTATCTAGAGAACAAATCCTCTTGGCCCTTACATATTCTCCATATGGAATGGCTCTTAGGGTACTGGGCGAATGGCAGCTATTTGCTTTCAGTATGGAATTTCCCGAATTGGGTTTGCGATATAAAGTTGTGACCACCATCCCCAGTTCCAAATCCCCTTTGAGGTGAATATCCAGGAAAGGCATCTCTAATTTGTTCCAAACGCCCGTGAAGCGAAGATTAAAGGGATTATTATTGAGATACTCCAAAAAAGGTTGGATGAGCGCTACATCGCGACCCCAAATGATCAGGAGGTCGTCGATGTAGCGCCCATACCATTGTATACAGTCCAGAAAAGGGTTGTCAGTGCTATAAATGGCATGGTGCTCCCACCATGCCATAGTGAGATTGGCTAGTGTTGGTGAGAAAGTGGCACCCATTGGGGCACCAATTAATTGTAAGTAGTAGATATGATCAAATTTAAAGTAATTGCTGCCCAAAAGATACTCAATCGCTGCAATGATGAATTCTTGGGTCGACTCTGTATATGAACTATGTTGTTTCAGAAAAAATGCTACCGCTACTAGTGCAATGTTATGTGGTATGCTGGAGTAAAGACTTATTACGTCACAGCTAACCAAAGTTAGATTGTGATCTCATGGTTTCTTATACATCATATGTAAAACTGATTTGGTGTCTTTTAAATACCCTGGAAGTTTTTGCACTAAAGGTTGTAAATAACCATCTACCCATGTACTGAGCCGTTCACCCAGGGGGTCATTGCTGAGATGATAGGCCTAAGTCCTGGGGGGAATGTGTTTTATGGACTTTAGGGGCTCCATAAAATACTGGAACCACCGGGTCTCCACCCATAAGGTAGATTTTTTGTTTATTAGTTAGAACACCCAAATTCTCCCCAAAATTTAGCAATTTTTTTTTTTTTTGGGGCATTTCCTCTACATCCATTTGAACTGACTATCCGTCCACATTCTTTCATATATATTGATATACTAGTAGCTACTGCGGGATAACAAACACACATTAGTAACAACAACATACATCTTACCTTTGTCCTTCCTGCTGCTTTCCTTCTATCTTTGTAGTTGGTTTATTATCTCTTATGCACGCCTTCATTATTCAGTATCATGTATCACGTGATGTGCTCCTAGTCACCTGATTGGTGAGAGTTTAGTTTTAAATATTGGCAGCTTCCAGTTGTCTAGTTGACAGTGAACAAGAGCACTGAGCTTGAAACGCGTCTGTCGGGCGCATTGCGTTTTGGCATATGTACATATGGCTGCTTTTTGCATGTGTTGAAATAAATATATGAGTTTTAATCAATACCGGGCAAAGAAGCTGTTTGTTGCTGTGCATCCCGCACCACGGAGCTGCATAGGCGCTTCAGAATCTTGTTGTTGTTGATGCCCCCTGTAGCCAGTGATGCCCCTCTTATAGCCAGTGATGCCCCCTGTAGCCAGTGATGCCCCGCTTATAGCCAGTGATGCCCCCTGTAGCCAGTGATGCCCCCCTGTAGCCAGTGATGTCCCCCTGTAGCCAGTGATGCCCCTCTTATAGCCAGTGATGCCCCCTGTAGCCAGTGATGCCCCTCTTATAGCCAGTGATGCCCCCTGTAGCCAGTAGATGCCCCTCTTATAGCCAGTGATGCCCCCTGTAGCCAGTGATGCCCCCTGTAGCCAGTGATGCCCCTTATAGCCAGTGATGCCCCTCTTATAGCCAGTGATGCCCCCTGTAGCCAGTGATGCCCCCCTGTAGCCAGTGATGCCCCTCTTATAGCCAGTGATGCCCCCTGTAGCCAGTGATGCCCCTCTTATAGCCAGTGATGCCCCCTGTAGCCAGTGATGACCCCCATTGTAGCCAATGATACCCCCATTGTAGCCAGTGATGTCCCCTGTAGCCAGTGATGACCCCCATTGTAGCCAGTGAGGCCCCCTGTAGCCAGTCATGACCCCCATTGTAGCCAATGATACCCCCATTGTAGCCAGTGATGCCCCCCCCCTTGTAGCTAGTAGATGCCCCCTGTAGCCAGTGATGCCCCCCTGTAGCCAGTGATGCCCCCTGTAAGTAATTATGAAATAACAAAAGAGTACTCACCTGGGTCCGCACGTCCCGGAGCTGCTGAGCGGTGTAAGGGGTGTGACGTCATCACGCTGCTTACGCTGCACGCAGCTCCCAGGGATCTCCTCGGCGGCAGAGCTGTGACGCTGATACAGGGGAGGAGTCAGGAGGACTCCCGCCTCCTCCCCTGTACTGGCAGCTGCTGCTCGCTCTGCGCGCAGAGTCAGGGGCGCTCTTCCGGGCGGGCAGGGCGGGCGGCCGGCGCGGCGCCCCCCTCGGGTGCCCTGCCAGCCCCTAGGAACGGCCCTGAAGAGCCGTCTCCCTTGCGTGCCAAAAAAGAGACCAAATACCGGTCGGGAAATCCAACCAGTATTTGGTCTTTGCCGTGTAAACGCAGCCCTATTGTTCGCAAAAATGGCACCGCAAATATAAAAATTGAAGTTTTTATTTCTTTGAAAGTACTTGCTAAAATATACTAAAAGCACCAAAAAAATCAATGAAATATTACCAACCTGAAGAACAAAGAGTATTTGTCATTTATGCCACACAGGGAACTCCATAACACCGAAGCCTCACCACTCCCCCACCGCACAACTAATACAGTTGTGTTTTTTCATATTCCACTCCACAAATAATTTTTTGGGGTGGGGAGAGGGGTTGCTGGTATGTTATACAGGGAAATGTCAGCATTAAAAAGTACATCTGATCCTGCAAAAAACAAAATCACTATGGCAGGATTAAAGCAGGGGTGCACAACATGTGTCCCCCACTGCCCCTCCGTGTGGCCACCAGGATACAAACCTGCTTTATTTCTGTCCTCATACTTCGGAAAGTAATATTCATCTTTTGACGACTGCACTCAAATGATGGCACTGTGTGGCGGGCAATGTATAGCTGGCGCTGTTATAGTGGGCACTGTTATAGTGGGCACTGTATGGCTGGCACTGTTATAGTGGGAACTGTGTGACTGGCACTGTTATATTGGGCACTGTATAGCTGGCATTATTATGGTGGCCACTGTATGGCTGGCACTGCTATGACTGGCACTGTTATGGCAGGCTCTGAATGGCTGGCACTGTTATGGTGGCCACTGTATGGCTGGCACTGCTATGACTGGCACTGTTATGGCAGGCTCTGAATGGCTGGCACTGTTATGGTGGGCACTGTATGGCTGGCACTGTTATGGTGGGCAGTGTATGGCTGGCACTGTTATGGTGGGCACTGTATGGCTGGCACTGTAATGGAGGTCAGTTTAAGGCTGGCACTGTTATGATGGTCACTGTCTGGCTGGCACTGTTATGGTGGGCAGTGTATGGCTGGCCCGGTTATAGTGTCCACTGTATGGCTGGCACTGTTATCGTGGGTACTGTGTGGCTGGCACTGTTATAGTGTCCACTGTGTGGCTGGCACTGTTATAGTGGGTACTGTGTGGCTGGCACTGTTATAGTGTCCACTGTGTGGCTGGCACTGTTATGGTGGGCACTGTATGGCTGGCACTGTTATGGTGGGCACTGTGTGGCTGGCACTGTTATGGTGGGCACTGTGTGGCTGGCACTGTTATGGTGGGCACTGTATGGCTGGCACTGTTATGGTGGGCACTATATGGCTGGCTCTGTTATAGTGGGTTCTGTATGGCTTGCACTGTTATGGTGGGCACTGCATGGCTGGCACTGTTATGGTGGGCACTGTATGGCTGGCACTGTTATGGTGGGTCCTGTATGGCTGGCACTGTTATAGTGTCCACTGTATGGCTGGCACTGTTATGGTGGGCAGTGTATGGCTGGCACTGTTATAGTGTCCACTGTATGGCTGGCACTGTTATGGTGGGCACTGTATGGCTGGCACTGTTATAGTGTCCACTGTAGGGCTGGCACTGTTATGGTGGGCACTGTGCGGCTGGCACTGTTATAGTGGGCAGTGTGTGCTGCTCCAGCAAACAAAAAAGTTTCTTTTTATTTCATAAGTTCTTCCTCCAAGTAGTAGAGGAGATGAGTTGGAGAGGAGGCTATATATATGTCTGCTCTTCGCTCTAGCTATAGTTGTGAAGCGGACACTTCTGTAACCTCCCAAAGATTACAATGAAAATAGGCACCTTGTATCCTCTTTCTGGAGCAGCGAGCAGGGGATCCCCAGTCTGATTTCAAACAGTCCCTAAATTGGAAACAAGACTTCTCAGCCTTTTGGGTTATTTGTAATTGGAGTGCCATAAAGCTCTCAGGCAGGGACTACCCCTCTAAGATTTAAGGCGGACCCTTGGAGAGGTACAATATGACAATGTGGCCCTTTGGACCAGAATATGTTGTGCCCCCTGGATCTGCTGCTATTCTCTCCAGATGGTACAGGGTGCTAGTACTTCTTCACAAATGTCTCTGATAGGTACTGGCGCTGTAGCCGGGAGCCCGGCACCATGGTGCACATATGGTGGGGGTGTGCGGTCCTTAGGAGGTTTTGGGAAATGGTCCTGCGGGCTATCTATGACTGTACTGGGGTTTTGGTGCCTGACTACCCTGAAGCCACCCTCTTGTTTATGTTTCGATTCCCTCAAACCAAATATAAAAAAATCACTGCTCCAACACCTCCTGCAGGCAGCTCAAACTGTCATACCCAGGCATTGGCGTCAGACCTCTCCTCACTCTGTCTGTGAATGGATAGAGGAGGTCTCCTTCCTCTATCGTATGGAGGAGTTGATTGTCCATTCCCATGATGACACCAGTAGGTTCCTGCACACCTGGAACCTGTGGACCCTATATTAGGCATCTCAGGCCTTTAAAGGCCCTTTTGGGCTGATGCCCAGGACACCAAGTGGCCATTGGTGTTGATTTTCTTTCGTTCTTCTCTTGGTGTTTCCACCTCTTACTCTGCTGTCTCTCTCTTGTGGCTCAAGGGATCGGAAAGGTCTCCCCCCCCTCCTTTTCTTTTTTCTTCTCTTCTTTTTTCTATGTCTTATTGCAGTCCAAGGTTAATCTCATATTGTCAGTTCTTCTTTACATACGCTCGCATTTACTTGGTTTCTTTTTCATTATTGGACATGTTTTGTAAACCATGGCTTAATCATTGTGTCCTCTTATGCGGTCTGACTGCGATACTTTGTACTGCTCTTGTTTTTGTTATAAGAAAAAATTAATAAAAACTAAATTTGAAAAAAAAAAAAAGGATCTGCTGCTACCATCTTTGTGGCATATTGTGCAGTACTGTACAACGATTGTTCCTGTTCTCTCTGCCATTCACAATCTTATTTTTCAGACACACAAACCAATATCATTTACCTAGGACTATGGAGACAATTCACAGACCGTATATGCGGATGTTGTGCTTGGTTGGATATGAACTAAGTAACCCATGCAGCTTGGCAGTGATACCCTGTAGCCATCCTGCTGGAACACAGACTGCCCCTGGACCAAGTGTTGCTTTACTCTGGCTTACTAGTAGAGAACACTTACCGTGAATGAAGCATGGGTTTTCTGTTCAGCCCACAAGCCTATGCTGCAGTCATTAGATAAGAACCAGTCATTGAGGGAATAATTGTAGCCAAATTATGAATTGTGGAGGATAAGTATCAACATTCAGGTAGCAGCCTGGGCTTCGACAGACAGAGACAGGGACACTGCATAAAAAGTCCAGGTCCAGGCTATGCCTGGGTTTATTTAAATGGCAACAAAAATAACACAGCCTTAATGTCAGGCAAAACACACAAAATAAAACCTGCTCAGCTGAGCTCTAACTAAACAAAGTAACAGGTCTGACTACACAAGAGACACACTTAGGGTATATTCACACGGCGTAATTTCGTAGTGTATTTCGCCACGTATTTGGGCTCTAATAAGGGAGAGATGCGCGCTGAAATTACGGTAATCCATAGTTTTCATAGAGAACTATGGATTACGCCTCCTCTCCCCACTCATACAATACGTGACATGTTACTTATTAGCGGCTTTATAGAGCCTGACACCAGTCTTACCTGGTGCATGGCAGTGGCCACCCACCCTGCTCTTTGACCACTCCAGGAAAAGCCGACCCGGACAAAAACAGACTGGAACCGCTTATAATAAATATATCAGTAGCATAGTGCTACTGACACACAAGAACTATCAGCTTTTCCTTCACCAGGCCACTCGGTGACATGCATCTGTCCAGGTGCTCCCTATAGTCACATAAAAGAGCATTCTAGGGGAAATGTAGCTTCCCTCAACAAGGCGGCCTGTCACTGTCTCACAGAATACAGAAACGAAAACTTATCATGATAATAATGATGATAATGGTATGCACCAACAGATACTTCCGATTTACAAGACAAAAAGAGCTTCACTCATACAGTGAGCTGAGAAAAATTACAAATGGTGATAGTTCCGATTCACTTGGCCGACTTCAAGCTGAAGATTGGCTGTGACTACAACAAGTTTAAACACATTATGAGGCGTCAGAGAAATGAATGAAAATGGAGTGCTAGGTACTGAATCCTGTGGTAATGATATCTGAATGACATTTGGGGCTAACTCTTGCTCCATCAACCTGCACACAAGGCTACCTTGGTCTTGTGGGAAGGTCAAACAGAAAACCATATGCATCAACCATAAGTGGAGAAGGACTACATGATAAACACAGCACTGAAATTGTGTCTGAACATCTTGTTGTCGAGATCCGACTTCTGGATGGTAGTTGTTGAGAGAAGAGAGTTGGATATTGTTTCAACATCCAGTGGATGGAAAACCTAGAGGTGAAATGGGCATTTTTTGGAGAACAGGAAAATGCATGTCTCAGAGGCTCCTGCTGAAGGAACTGTTCAAGACCAGTAGACAGCCATCAAAAACACCCTTGTTGCGTCCAACAAAGATTCTCTTGGAATGCTGAGATCCATGAGAAAAGAATGGATGTCAGATGACACCTGGAAGAAGGTCAAAGAGTGAAGAGGGCCTTCAGCCCTTCAGCATGCCAGGCTTAGAATAGCCAAGCAGAGAGACCATGAAGGTATGTAGAACCGGAGAAGGCTGTGAAATTTTCTTGTAGTTGGGACAAGAGAGCCTGATTGACTGCTCTAGCTCAGGCATCTTCAAACTGCGGCCCTCCAGCTGTTGGCCCACTGTTATAGATTATATAAATGCATGATGGGAGTTGTAGTTTCCCAACAGCTGGAGGGCCGCAGTTTGAGGATGCCTGCTCTAGCTGATGAAGGAAAAAAAGCTGCTGCCAATGGTGATATTCACTCGTCCTACAACACTGCACAAGTGGTGACAGGACAAGATGCCTGTTACAAACAAAACTGGTGAGTTGATTACCAACTATACTGATCAGCTAAACGATAGTTTCAGCACTTCAAGCAACTTTTGCAAATCTCGATAAACATTGAAAAACTGCCCAGGCTACGGAACATTAATTGTTTAAATTCCCAAGCACTATTGCTGAATGGCAGCCAAGAGCATGAAGCTCAATGAAGTGCCAGGGATTGATCAGATCTCCACAGAGATCCTCAAGCTGATACAGGGTTGTTGCACCACTCCAGCTAACTGGGTACAGGGCATCTTAGTAAAAGGCCCGAAAAAAGGATAATTATCTGTGACAACTGGCATGGCATTAAGCTTTTGTGTATAGCTCTCAAGATGATTTGTATGGTGATCCTTCACCTGAACCCGGAGAAGACAGTTCCCACACTCAGCTGGATTCTGTGCTCGAAGGTCCTGTGTGGACCACATCATCACACTCCAGACTATTCACCCAATTGCACTTCAAATGTTAAGCTGTACTGGTGATACAGGTAGACACCAACAGAACTAGAGACTCATGAGTGCAAGTGGAGAAGGGTCCAGGGCCGGGACAACGGGTAGGCAGAGGTAGGCGATAGCCTAGGGCGCCTACCTCTGCCTGTCCCTAAGGGGCAAAGTCAGGGGCCCCTAACCTCCCGGGCTCCAGGCCGCTGCCGTGGGCCTGAAGCGCCGGCGGTCCCTGTATGTGCGTCCGCTGGATGCACATGGTTCTGCAGAGCAGAGAGCAAGCGCTCCCTGCCCCGCAGACAGTGTCGGACCCGCTCACCGGAGGATCGCTGGATCCTCCGCTAAGCCACGGTCCGACACAGCGGGGCCGCCGGGTCCTCATAGCGCTGAGGACCCGCCGCAGCCCCGTGCGCCTCAGGTGGCAGCGTCGCGATGAAGTGATGTCATCGCGACGCTGCCCATACTCCTCTAGGGCCCAAGCGCGTCATAGGCTGTGCGCCCGAGGTGCTGCCGGAGGAGCGTGGGACTGAAGAGGAGTGTCAGCCAGAAGAGGAGCGCGCTCGCCGGGGGAGGTAAGGTGAGTATAAATGCTATTATTTTTACCTGCCGAGTCCCTATATACCTGTCTGCCTGAGCCCCTATACCTGCCAGCCTGAGCCCCTATATACCTGCCTGCCTGAGCCCCTATATACCTGTCTGCCTGAGCCCCTATATACCTGCCTGCCTGAGCCCCTATATACCTGCCTGCCTGAGCCCCTATACCTGCCTGCCTGAGCCCCTATATACCTGCCTGCCTGAGCCCCTATACCTGCCTGCCTGATCCCCTATATACCTGCCTGCCTGAGCCCCTATATCTGCCTGCCTGAGCCTCTATATACCTGACTGAGCCCCTATATACCTGCCTGAGCCCCAATATCTGCCTGCCTCTGTGCCCCTATATACCTGACTGAGCCCCTATATACCTGCCTGAGCTCCTATTTCTGCCTGAGCCCCTATTTCTGCCTGCCTCTGTGCCCCTATATACCTGCCTGAGCCCCTATATCTGCCTGCCTCTGTGCCCCTATATACCTGCCTGAGAGTGCCCCTATATCTGCCTGCCTCTGTGCCCCTATATACCTTCCTGTGTGCCCCCTATATCCATATATGCCTGCCTCTGTGCCCCTATATACCTGCCTGTGTGCCCCCTATATCTATATATTCCTGCCTCTGTGCCCCTATATACCGGCCTGTGTGCCCCCTATATCTATATATACCTGCCTGAGTGCCCCTATATACCTGCCTGTGTGCCCCCATATCTATATACCTGCCTGAGTGACCCTATATTTATATACCTGCCTGAGTGACCCTATATTTATATATCTGCTTGTCCTATCTGAGGGGGGCATATATACCTGTAAGTAAGGAGTTGCTGGAAATGTGAGGACTCTAAGATATTTGTGTCCAAATCCTCAGGGACGAGTATTG
This sequence comes from Phyllomedusa bahiana, assembly GCA_025379985.1. Taxonomy (NCBI): domain Eukaryota; kingdom Metazoa; phylum Chordata; class Amphibia; order Anura; family Hylidae; genus Phyllomedusa; species Phyllomedusa bahiana. Next base: position 25,681 of record JAODAL010040548.1, read on the forward strand.
GCCGGGAGCAATCAGCATGAAGGTGTGAACCGGATGGAGAAGAAAAGGGAAAGTGAACGACGCTGATCATTAAAGACGTATCCGGTGAGTCACTAAATGTAACTGCAGTGTAATCACTTATATGTGTTCAGTGTCTACATACAACTAGTAACTACCACTATCTTGTCCCTGTATGGCGGTGGTATATGTTATCAGAGCCAGTGTACAGCCGATAGTCACATGTGGGGGTCGCATTTGGTCAGGGTCTGGCAGGATTATTTGATCTTTAAGTAGTAATAGTTTGGGGTCTTGGTTTTGTAGGAGGGTTTTTTAATAACAATGATTTGTCCAGTAGATTTGCTCCATGTATAGGTGGATTATTCGGTGACTGTTTTTTTTTGTCAGGGCTGATTTTCATTGTGCACTGACTGCTGAGGGATCTATGTGGAATATGCAGAAAATTAGTGACAGGAACAGAAGTTTTTTTCTATGTGGGAGAGAGTAACTGATGCAAGGGGGAGAGAGGGCCTGGTGCAGGGGGAGAGAGGAATTAGGGGGGGTGCAATTTTTTTGGAAGCGAGGGGGGGGGGCGCCATTGGCTGTACTTGCCTAGGGCACCAAAATGCCTTGTCCCGGGCCTGGAAGGGTCAGATAAATCATTTGGAAAGGTGATGATGAGATTTGCAGACATACACTTGACAGGAACCCACAAAGACAATGTAAAAGAGCCAGGCCAAGGGGCTCCTGGCAGAAGAGCCCACTTCAATAAATAAGTGCTGCTGACACAAATCTGGCCTGGCCTCAAGTGAAGGCAAAAGCCAAAACCAGCAGTAATGGAAATCTTTCAAGCTGATGCAGCATCACGTCATTTATTGTTTCATACAATCAAAACATTCTAATAATCTGTCTCTTCTTCGTAAGGCTGTGGGTGGTTTAATAGCAACATATCAGCTCCATATTCAAAGCTCTTCTAATTGCGCTGACACTCAGTCATAATGAGTCATAATGAAGCTGAATGCACTCAGCAAAATATGTCAATCATAAAGATTTTAACAGACACTCAAGTAGGTATCCAGGCAATGAAATCCCTGCATATAAAGCCGATCCTTGGCATCAAAGAAGGATACCATTTACCCAAACATTCCAAATAGGTATCTATACAATGACCTCCCGGCATATAATATGATGTCCACAGTTATATAGATATATCCCTCAATTCACCACATAATAAGGATAATATACATAGGGGCACAATCAGCCATATGAGCACTGTGTAGTTACTGATGGAGGGGCAAGCCACCGAGTACCAGAGGGGTCTCAAAGCCTAAATAGGAGGTCGGGGGGGGGGGGATACTAGAAAACCTCAATTCCACACTGGAATAAAGATAATCCACCTGCGGCAATCCCCGGTGATATAATACAGTATATAAAGGATTATTAAATCACAAGTGATAAGATGATAACCCAGAGCAGACTAATTAATATAAATTACCCACAAGAATATAGATATTAGACACAATTCAGGAAAATTCAGATGAAACTACTAAAGGAAAGTGCCTCATTTAAGCCCAGTGGTTGCAGAGTCTCTGTACGGAAGATCCTCTCAGTCTCATTGCGAAGGATCTTATTGTCCCAATCACCCTTACGAATTGGCAACGGAATGACCACGATGGCATTAAATCTTAGGGTCCTAAAATCTCCCCCATGAAATTCATGAACATGATGTGACGCAGGGGTGTCCCTCTTATGTCTAACATCCCCTATGTGGTCACCTATTCACCTTCTTAACTGTCACTTCGTTTTGCCTATGTAATTAAGCGGACAGGGGCAGTTACAAAGATATACCACCTCCTCCCTTTTTACAATTGGCAAAATCTCTTATGGAGAATTCTTTACCATTGGGAACACTTTGCAACATTTTGCTGAGTGTATTCAGCTTCTTTAGGTTGTTCTAATTGTATGAAACAATATATGACAGGATGCTGCGTGTGGTGCATTCCTTGCCTCCCATCATCAGAAGACGCCTGATGAAAGTTATTTATTACCAAGGATGCGGGGTTCATCTTTATAATTATCCATTTGGGGATTTTCATCCCACATGCTGCATCATTGTTTTCAAATGCTTCTTATTACATAGTCCCCCGATGAACCTCCCTATTTGATGGGGAAACGCGTTGGAATTGTTCTGACCATTCTTTGCAGATATTTGCTGATACAGAGGTTTTTTTTCCTATTAAAGACTAATAGTTTAATAGAGTTTCTTTATAATGGAGCCACTCTTGTCGGGGCGATTACCCCGCTGTTCTAGATAGGGTGGGTGCAGGGATAGCTTAGGCCTGGACTGTCCCATTTAGGATTAGACATCGGCACCACATATCCCTATTTTGGTTAAACCATAGGGATATGGTCATTGACCCACCATATCTTTAGTCTATTTCTGTATACGCATTTTTATTATCACAGTTATTGATTTATCAAGTTATTTTTTAATGTGTATGTATTAGGTTATGTTTTAGTCAAGGATTTTTTTTCATGCAGTGACTGTTAGTAAATGCTTCATAGGGATATATATTTTGTCTATTTTCTAGTAGGAGAAGGCAAAATCCAGAGGAAAGTTTTTTTCTGCAGATTTCCCATTGAATTCAGTGTAGAAAAATCATCAACAAATACATAACAAATTCTTTGCCAAAATCTGCAGCAGATCCATCCTGTATGAACAGACCCTTAAATACACATTGCAGAAACAGCTTTGAGACCTGTTTTATAAGCTCTTCTATAGGGAGGTGGGAGTAATCTTTCCATTACTACAAATCCCTTTCATTATAGCGTTACATCAGCATGCTGCTTAAGCAAGTATTCAATAGAAATATCAACCTGTAAGGGCCCATCCCCATGGTCAGGTTTTTAAGACGGTTTTGGAAGCTGTCTTTAAAGCGGCTGATAAACTGCACGGATTTTCCGTCAGGTGTTTTTTTTACACTGCCGGCGTTCCGTAAAACATAGAACAAGTTCATTCTTCCGCCTGGTTTTCGGGTGGAACATGAACCTGTCAACGTGAAATGGGGAGGGCGTTTCTCCACAAACCGCGGAGAAAAGCGCCCCCCCTCCGGCCGTGTTCACGGCCTCAAAACAGAGCAAATACCGGGTGGATAGTCCATGTAAATGGCCCCTAAGAGTCATTCGAAGAGGTAAAATAATACTGCAGCAGTCATATTTTAATCGAATTTGAAGAAGAAAGATCCTATTCACGTTTTGTATTGAGAACTGCACATTTCTTAAAATGTACTGTATTTTTCTGAAACCTCAGAATGGACTGTCCATCTCAGATTTAATACATTTTTCTCCAACTGAGGTTGTGGTATGGCTTTGAGCTTACACACACAACATGACGAAATCCTTGGCAACATCAGCTGATGATACATTTCATCTTTGGCAGTGGCTACAGGGGAAATGCAGTATTACATGTCGACTATAAAACTAACTGCAGATTATGTAATAGCCAGGCAAGCCAAGTCTACCAGAGAGACAGCTGTTTTTTCCTAAATATGCCACAAAGAAAAGGATTGTCATACTGACATCGCCCCTCACTACTACAGTACACCAGTGATTGTCAGCTGTCTCTAGCATCAGGTTTTCTCTCTATCTGAAACTGAATTTTTTAAGAAGTGAACTTATTTGTTTCTCTTGACTACTGTAACTCATTATAATTTGTATGTTTCTTGCAAAAATCTCCCCTTTCCAATCTGTTTTGAACGCAACAGCCTGTCTTATCTATCTGTACAACCGCTACACGGATGCCTCCATCCTGCACCAGTCACTGAACTGGTTTCCCCATCAAATTCTTTATCAATGAAGATAGATCCGCACTGGGTTAGATAAAATTCTTCCATGCTTTATTAATCCAGACACGAGAAAGTGGACATCACACGACAGATAGCTTGCAAGGATAACAACCAACGCGTTTCGATCTCAAACGATCTTAATCATGGTTCAAACATTATACAATGTAACGAGATTTATATACACCGTCATCATCCTACGTCATCCTTAAGTAAACTTTATCAACAACAAATAAATAAAAACAATAAGAACAAAAATGTTCACATTACCTAAAAGGAGAAAATTTATATCATCATAGTTTGCTCTTAATAATGTAGTATTAAATCTGATCTATAGTTAAGACCGTTCGGGTGAGAAGTATTTAAGCATAAAATCCAGAAAGCTTCTCTATTTAACAACGCCCGTCTCCAATCACCACCTCTAACTGGCTTTTTAACTCTCTCAATTCCTGAAAATCTTAAACATGTTATATCTCCCCCATGTTCATAAAAGAAGTGTTTTGACGCATTAGATGGATTGCTAGTATGTAAATTGACAGCATCCCTAATGTGTTCATGCATTCTAGTTTTTAGTTTTCTTGTAGTACATCCAACGTATCGTTTGTTGCATTGAGCACATTCAACACAATATATCCCATAAGATGTATTACAGTTAATAAACTGTTTAATGATATACGGCCTCTCACTCAAGTTCCCTTTAATCTCTTTTATATTATTAGCAAATTTGCAAACACTGCAGCGCTTGTTCGCGCATTTAAAGAAATCGCGACAAGCCAGCCAGGTTTCCTGATCTTTTTTGACAGTCTGAACTAGGCTCGGGGACAGAAAACTTCCTAAACTAGGAGACTTTCTACTAGAAAATCTACAACCTTTTTTCAAAAGTAGTCGCAAAGTATCATCCTGTTCTAGAATGGGTAAGTATTTATTGATAATAGTTTTTATTTGAAAGAATTCTTCACTATAGTTAGTAACAAAAGTTGGAATATCCTTATTTTTTGTATCTTTTTGTGAATGCAACAGCTAACTCCTAGATTTCTTTTTCACTATATTTTTTGCTCGATCGAGCATCCAATTAGGATAACCCCGATCCCGGAGACGTTCACATATTTTTACCTCTTCCCGTACATAAAGTTCGTTCGTAGAGCAGTTTCTCTTTGCCCTATATAGTTCTCCTACTGGGATAGATGTAATTGTGTGAATGGGGTGGCATGAGTTTGCCCTAAGAATGGTATTCCCTGCCGTATCTTTTCTAAATCTACTAGTGATTATGGACTTTGTTGCAGTATCAGCCTGTAAAATTAGGTCCAAAAATGAAATAGTATCCTGGTACCAATTAACTGTAAACTTTAGGTTACAGGAGTTCTCATTTAGATGTCGGACAAAGTGGGGCACGGCCGCTTGGTCCCCAGACCAAATTATCACAATATCATCCATATAGCGGCCGTACCACACGATGTCCAATATGAAAGGGTTACTATCTGAAAAGATATTAAACTCCTCCCACCATGCCACAAAATGTTAGCAAAAGAGGGTGAGAACTTTGCTCCCATAGAGGCGCCCACTTTTTGCAGGAAAAATTCCCCATTAAACATAAAAAAATTATGTGATAATAGATATTGTAACACTTCACCAATAAAGTCCCTTAACTCTTAGGACAATTGGACTCTCTGAATATTAAAAAGATGGATAAAAATAAATAAAAAAACGATGTAGAAGAGGGGGTAGAAAGCACCGTAGAAGATCAGACTTCCAAAGTGGCCAGCAAGAAAAGGAACAAAGAAGAAAGCAACGTAGTTAACTTGTCATCGTATGTTTTTCTGAATCAGAAATTGCTTTTCTTTCCTCTGGGATTTAAATTTTGCCTACATCACAAAAATTTAATTGTATAGAGACTTATTTGTGTTTAAATCGTTTTGTGAGAACGTTTGTTGGTTAAAAAGTTTTTTTTTGTTTCGAAAAATACATCTTAAATAGAAGTAGTGTGGGATGGTAATAGTGGTGTGATAACATTGAGTTTTGTTCATTAACTTTTTCGGACAGTCCGCTAAGAGATTTGTTGCAATTGGAATCTGAAGAAATGTTGGTGTGTCAACAAATCTGATAACTTTTGTAACACGAAATTTCCTTTTTCTCACCAAGTGCAAGTTCGCACTGAAGGGGGTTTGATAGGTTTTTCGGGAAATATTACAACGGGAGTTGGTAGATTTGCATTCACAGATGTTGGGACAGACGCGGGTTTAATTGACAAAAATTAGAAAGGGAAAAGCGATTTGGAATTTACGTACTCATCCAGATTTTAACCATCTCATAGCAGTGATAAAGGGGGCTTGTTGTCCTTTGAACACTGGGTTGTATATACAGCTAAATGAGAATCTGTTATCTGATCAGATTACATATAGAAAATTACGGTGTGACCCAACAGAGAGTTTTCGGAAAGACTTTGAGAGAATTTTGAATGAAGGTCTAGCCACTGGCATTTTCAATCAACGGGAAAATGAATTTTTGAATGTGAAATACCCGGTTATGCCGAGTTTCCATTCATTACCCAAATTACATAAAATGCGTTTTCCACCTCCCATGCGCCCTATTGTGGCTGGAATTGGGTCTATGAATGAGAATTTATGTCAGTGGCTGGATTCTTTATTGCAACCAATTGTGCCCCTATGTCCGGGATTTTTGAAAGATTCCAAACATGTCTTGAGTGTGACTGAGACCATAGATTGGAGACCAAAGTATTCCTGGATTGTGTGTGACGTGGAATCAGGGTATAACTGCTGTGTCTTATTTTTTAGAAAAATATTCCAACTATTCCCAAGAGTTAAGGGAATTTATTCTTGAAGTGTTACAATATCTATTATCACATAATTTTTTTAATGTTTAATGGAGAATTTTTCCTGCAAAAAGTGGGCGCCTCTATGGGAGCAAAGTTCTCGCCCTCTTTTGCTAACATTTTTGTGGCATGGTGGGAGGAGTTTCATATCTTTTCAGATAGTAACCCTTTCATGTGGGACATCGTGTGGTACGGCCGCTATATGGATGATATTGTGATAATTTGGTCTGGGGACCAAGCGGCCGTGCCCCACTTTGTCCGACATCTAAATGAGAACTCCTGTAACCTAAAGTTTACGTTAATTGGTACTGAGAACTATTTCATTTTTTGGACCTAATTTTACAGGCTGATACTGCAACAAAATCCATAATCACTAGTGCATTTAGAAAAGATACGGCAGGGAATACCATTCTTAGGGCAAACTCATGCCACCCCATTCACACAATAAAATCTATTCCAGTAGGAGAACTATATAGGCAAAGAGAACTGTTCAAAACGAATAAACCTTATGTACGGGAAGAGGTAAAAATATGTGAATGTCTCCGGGATCGGGGTTATCCTAATTGGATGCTCGATCGAGCAAAAAATATAGTGAAAAAGAAATCTAGAAGTGAGCTGTTGCATTCACAAAAAGATACAAAAAAATAAGGATATTCCAACTTTTGTTACTAACTATAGTGAAAAATTCTTTCAATAAAAACTATTATCAATAAATACTTATCCATTCTAGAACAGGATGATACTTTGCGACTACTTTTGAAAAAGGTTGTAGATTTTCTAGTAGAAAGTCTCTAGTTTAGGAGTTTTCTGTCCCCAAGCCTAGTTCCAGACTGTCCAAAAAGACAGGAAACCTGGCTGGCTTGTTGGGTTTCTTTAAATGCGCGAACAACCCGCTGCAGTGTTTGCAAATTTGCCAATAATATAAAAGAAATTAAAGGGAACTTCAGTGAGGGGCCCGTATATCATTAACAGTTTATTAAATGTAATCATCTTATGTGATATAATTGTGTTTAATGTGCTCAATGCAACAAACGATACGTTGGATGTAATACAAGAAAACTAAAAAATAGAATGCATTAACACATTAGGGATTTCTGTTAATTTTCATATAGCAATCTATCTAATGTGTCAAAACACTTCTTTTATGAACATGGGGGATATAAAAATGTTTAAGATTTTCAGGAATTGAGAGAGAGTTAAAAGCCAGTTAGAGGGGCGATTGGAGACGGGCGTTGTTAAAGAGAAGCTTTTTGGATTTTATGTTTAAATACTTCTCACCCGAACGGTCTTAACTATAGATCAGATTTAATACTACATTATTAAGAGCAAAAATATGATGATATCAAAATTTTTTCCTTTTAGGTAAATGTGAACATTTTGTTCTTATTGTTTTTATTTAATTTTTTGGTGATAAAGTTTCATTTAAGGATGACATAGGATGATGACGGGGTATAAAAAATCTCGTCACGTTGTATAATGTTTGAACCATGATTAAGATCGTTGAGATCGAAACGCGTTGGTTGTTATCCTTGCAAGCTACCTGTCGTGTGATGTCCACTTTCTCGTGTTTGGATTAATAAAGCATTGAGGAATTTTATCTAACCCAGTGCGGATCTATCTTCTTTGATAAAGAATTTGTCTCAGCTGTTGGGATCCTGCACGGGAGCGGTGAGCTGTTTCCTTTCTATGTTTGATTTCCCCATCACTTTAACCCCTAAAGGACCCGGCATTTTTTTTGTTGTTGACACTTTCGTTTTTCCCTCCTCGCCTTCCCAGAGCCCTAACTTTTTTATTTTTCCACCTCATAGACACAAGAGGCTTTTCTTTGCGGGGCAAGATGTACTTTTAATGGTGTTATCACTGTACTATAGAAATAACTGGGACACCACAAAAAATTCCAAGGGGAAATTGTGAAAAAAATTATTTTAGCCATGTTTGTGGGGGTTTGCTTTTACGGCCCTTAATTTCGTCAATACAATGTTTATCTGTAATTACAGGGATACGCATCCGACAAAACCAACATGTAGGGTTTCGTTATGTTTTGTTCCGAAAAAATTCCAAACTTTTTCTATTTTGAAATTTGCGCCCCGAGCCATTTGGACCAAATTTCTTTTGTACTAACCCTACGACGTCAGGAGGCGGCATTTTGTGGTGAAGGTACTTTTGCTAGCATTTGGAATGCATCAACTTTTTGTCCCCTTTATTCCATTTTTTAAGTGAGTAAAATACCAAAAAACCAATTTTGGCGTTTGAATTTTTTCTTCTACGGTGTTCAGTGTCGGGATAAATGATTTATATTTTTATAATCGGACTTTTCGGATTGGCGATACCAAAATGTGTTTTGTAATGTATGTTTTTTTTATTTTTTTTTTTTTTTATTTGAAAATGGAAAAAGGGAGGTGATTGGAACTTTTAATACTTTTTTTTGTACTAAAAAACTTTTTTTTTTTTACTTTAACATTGGGCCCACCTATGGTGCGACCACTAGGGGGCGCGATTGTCAAACAGTCAAATGCTGCTAGGAAATGATTAGACGACCAAAGTTGGGTTTTTTCCCCCCTTCCCGTCTGCGGACGGAAGTGGGGCAAACCAGGACATGGAAGTGACAGGGAACCTTCCCAAGGCTCCCCCCCCTGCCATTCCGGGGTCGGATAGCGCAGCTTTGCTGTGGCGTGCCGATCACCCTCAAATCGGTGCGGTGCACTGATCTTAATTCTTCGACCCGCGGCCCTCTGAAGGGGGAAACAGGGGGGGCGGGGGACGTGCCCGTTGCGCGTAACGGGATTTAGCTGCGATTAGCGGTGGCTGTGCGGGGTGGTCGTGGAGCGATCCTCCTGTAAAGCCCCTTATGGACCCTGGGATGTACTCATACGTCCAGGGTCCTTAAAGGGTTAATTACTTGATTTAAATTTCAACTATAATTTAAAAAAAAAATTCAGACATGTCAGTACGACATATGCTCTGTTCACGGTTCGACTGCAATGAAGGGGCAGAAGCGTTAAATGGTTTGTCTCACCATGCTGTTTCACTGAGCCAAAAGCTGCTTTAGATTCATGCTTCCTGTCTCTTCTTGGTAAGGCTGTGGGTGGTTTTATAGCAACATATCAGCTCCATATTCAAAGCTCTTCTAATTGCACTGACATTGAGTGCAGGAGATGTAATCTATAGTGCAGAGGGCTTCAGAGCGCAAAGTAAACACTCAAAAGTAAATTTATCTCCTTTGTTTGTTAGAGATAACACACTGTTCTCAAGCTGCCGGCAGTCCTATGTGTCCAGCTGTGGTGAAATCAGCCCCTGCTATCAGATAAGACAAAGAGCAGGTCGGTAACCTAGAGAAACCTGTGTGCACTCAGAAAATGTAAAATCTCTTTTAAGTCCTGGCCAGGGAAGAATCAAAGGAGACAAGTCTTCAATTACCTGTCCCTACATGTTGAAAGCTAATCTTTGTAGTGAGACAAGCTCTTTAGGCCTACTGCTGCCGTTTTGGCTGTTATCGGCTCTCTCCTGCACGCTGAGCACATATTTGCCCATAGTAGGTATGTTAGCATCTATATCCCACATCTCCAAGAAAAACCAATTGCAGCCAAAAGGGGACAGCGCTCAGATAAGCACTCCTGCCGCTTGATGTCAGCAATTAATGGGGCCTTAACACCCAGACCCCATTTGATCAAAATGACATGGCACGGCCTCCGGTTCCGGCGCGCACATGAGAGGATGCAAGGAGTAAGAGCTCCCGCTACTACCCGCCCGGATTTCGTGCTCCCCGCTCCATACCTGGACAAAGAACGACACTCAGTAAGGCCGAGATCGCACTCCGATTCCGGCATCAGGAGCGGAGTTTCTCAGTTCGGCGGGGAGCCCGTGTGCAGCAGCAGACCAGTCGGACGAGCCGCGCCGCCATGTCCAAGAGGGCGCCCGACACATCGCGCTCCACGAGGAGTGGGCGCATTATCACACAGACCGCGGCCCCGCAGCATGTACAAGGGGCGGACGTGAGAGAGGAGGAAGAAGCGGCGTCGGATGGCTCCTGCAAGGCCATGGGCGCAGAAAACGGACGCCCAGATCAAGTAAGACCGCAGCACGCAGGGGAGGCCATGCATAAGGCTACACAGCAGACACCCACTGCAATAGAGCAGGCGACAGGGAGGGAGCAGTAAACTGCCAGCTCCTCAGAAAATAAAATTGCACAGCAGGTCGACCCTTCCACTCATCTACCTCCTACACTATCTATCCCTTCAGCTCAGAAAGAGGGTCTGGTGCATCCCCTAAAACAAGGACAGGGGGAGAGGGACAATCTAAGGAGCCACCATACCTTACCCCCCCCATCCAAACAACTCAAGGATAGAAGGGGGGCTATGCAATGCATCTCAAGAGTTAATGGAGAACTATGAGGAACAAATACCAGGCCTTGCAATCTCGTGCAAAGCAATGGCAGTAGTGGTGGCAAAGCTTTTAGCCCC
>JAODAL010040549.1:0-36787 GCA_025379985.1 Phyllomedusa bahiana
CAAGGGGGCCTGAAGGAGATACGAGAACCGAGCTGTGCAGGACAAGAGAGAGAGAGCCTGATGCTTGCTAGGGACAAAGACAGAACCCTGAGCTTTTCGGGAGGGAAAAGAGAGACCGATGCTGTGCTGGGATGGAGAACAGACCCTTTTGTGCGTACTGGGATGGAGAACAGAGACCTGATCTGTGTGGGGGAGAATAAGACTGGTTCTGTGCTGGGACGTAAGAGAGAGAACAAAAATTGGTTGAACAAAAAAATATTGAAAAATTTTTAAACTTTTATTGAGGAAATACTTTTAAAAATAAAATTTTGTAAACATACTTGTTTTTTTTTGTTAGATGTCCGTAGCAGATATATATTAATCCAAAAAATCATGATATTTCAGTCCATGGGAAACCATGTAGCGAGGCGTATGTAGTATGATCAGCAGGGCGTCACACATCTGGGCACAATGTTTCGATAGGACTATGCCTTTCTCACGAGAGTGTGGGGATTTTAAAATTTAAAATGAGGGTTTTTAAAGTTTTTGCATGTACGGGGTATTCCAACCTGGAGAGAGGATGGACTATGAGTTCCTCTTTTCCAATACTATCCCAAAAAGGAAGCTTACACTGGGACATGTTCCACTTGGAGAATCATCCGCAGGAATCGCAGGTAAATTAAAATTGCTTTTTTGGTGAATGTACGTACGTAAGATCTTTTTTAAATGGCTTTAGAATTAAAACACAAAGTTTTGCATTTTGGAAAAAAAGCCATTTGAATTGCTGTATTGAATTTCCATTTGAATTTCACGACCACAAATTCTTTATAGGAAGTGCATTATTTGGACATTGGACTTCCTGTCTGGTTGTGAGCCTGCAGTTCCAAAATAAGCAAAAGGTACTAAATAATCTTTTATATTGACTATTGCCTTTTTTATAGTATCATAGCCCCCATTTTGCTCTGGTGGAAGGTCAGAAAAAAAGTCAAGGTTTTTACCCCTCCTAGGGTTAGATGCCATGCCCACTGCTCTCGGATCAGATGGTATTGTCTGCAGGTTTTCTCAAATCCCCATATAAAATATCCAAGTCCACATTCCATTACAGGAAAATTTTCTGGTCGGGGTCTCTGTGGATTTGTATCCTGGAAGTTTGGTTGGGATGAAATGCTACCCCTCTCAAGTCATGCCATCTACAGCTGGAACTCTCTCTCCACCTGGCATTCTGCAAAGCAGCCGGTTGGTATTGCAGGAACAGTTGCAGACAATAACAGGGTCAGAGGCACCCAACTGTTGTATAGCCATTCCAAGAGAGAATTAAAATATGGTCACTTTGGGGGCCACCCATGGCTCACAAGGGGATACATGGCCCCCCCAAAGTGAGACTTGTAATGACATTCTCTTCTTGGGACCCTATTTGATGTTGGACTGTTTAATAAATTTATACCTTTTTCATTTATTCCACAAATTTATGGCATATAGAAATCAAAGGGGACATGTATGAAACCTGTCTAGCTCTAGGACTAGGTTCACACTGCAATAACTGCGGGACGTATTTCGCCCGCAATTACACCGTGTTCTAGGGAGCGAGGGTGGGGGGCGCCAGCAGCCCGCCGGCCCCATAGACATTGAGGGCAGCGACATGTATGAAGCTCACCACGTCGGAGCGCACGTTTTCGCCCGATTTCAAGCGAAAGCTGCGCATCATGTATGTCGGTGCCAGAGGTGTGCTCATACATGCGGTGTAAAGTCCACCGCGCCTCTCCAGAGTGTGAGGCGCAGTGCGGGACTTAGGCTCAGTGTGGGAATGCGCCTAAGATTCACCGCCTGAGGAGGTGCGATCATACATGCGGTGAAAAGTACACCACGCCTCGCCAGTGTGTGAGGCGCAGTGCGGGACTTAGGCGCAGAAGGGACTGCGCCTAACATGTATTCCGATTCGAGACAGGCTGGAAAACAGCAAGAAATCATTAAACATGTTAGTGAATAGCAAAAAGAGTTGTCTTTCAAATGAATGAATGAATGAATAAAGTGAAAAATCAAAGGTGTCTAGAAACGATTAAATGTAGTGAAAAAGCGGATCATTTAAAATTAAAGGGAAAATATATAAGATCGCTCAAGAAATAAATCTCAGCTCCATGAGGCATGGAGTATGAATCAAAAAAACGTTTTTATTACGTGTAAAACATTATCTGAAAAAGAGCTCAAACCTTCTAAAAAGATACATAAAGAAAATCACTAACAAAAAATCAAGAACGGCGCTACATCAGAAATTTGGATCTTGAAAATTACTGGGAAATACAGTATTCAAATTCTGTAAGCTCTTCTCATTGGCTGGCATAAACCAGCCAATGAGAATAGGAGCGACAGTGACCCATTATAACTAGAGATGGGCGAATTGATTCTAACGAAGTGGACTTCGTTTAGAATTTCAGGAAAACTACGGTTCTGAACGAAGTCGAAGTTTGGGGTACGTCGCGGGAACGAAGCGTGCTTTTGATTGACAAAATGGCTGCGAGCACATGGCGTTACATGGGGCAAAGAACTCTGGGAGGAAGAAAAGCATAGCCTACAAGACATGTGCAGAGATGAAGCCAATCAGAGACCGGCGGGATTCTGTGATGTCACCGCACTATATAAGTCCGGGCGCGACCCTGGGAGCTCATACCGCTCTCTATGTACTGAGTAGGGAAGGTGCTGCCGCTGCTGCTGTGATAGCTGATACTAAAGAACTCATTTTTATACAGCGATTTGTGGGGGGTGTCACAGCTTGTCTCAGAGACTGCTTCTCTTACGTTCTAATTCTGATTTTGTGGGGTATTGGAACTGAAGTCCAGTGTGCGTCCAATGCCGCTGCATATACATTTTAATGCTATCTGCTCACAGCACATTGAATATCCAAGGTTATCTAAGCCTGTTCCTATTGTATTCATTTAAAGAAACAGCAATTTTACAATCCAAATACCACTTAATTTTTGGTTGCTCATTTCTTTTGCGCAATTTACATCCAGGGGTTAATTAAGCGTTGTTCTGCTGTTGTGGTTACAAAAAGAAACGTTCTTTTTCACCGCCAAAGAAGCAAATTTGCCTGTAGCATAATTCATAACCGAAGCTTAATTACAAGTTTTTCTGTTGTTGTGTAGCGTAAAATACACACCATTTTAACACGCTACAAAGCTGGTAATTTTTGGTTGCTCATTTCTTTTGCGCAATTTACATCCAGGGGTTAATTAAGCGTTGTTCTGCTGTTGTGGTCACTAAAAGAAACGTTCTTTTTCACCGCCAAAGAAGCAAATTTGCCTGTAGCATAATTCATAACCGAAGGTTAATTGAGCCTGTTTGTGCTTTTATATTCAGTAAAATACACAGTGTTTTTAAACGGCACATACAAGTAAATTTTTCCTGACCATATGTGAAGCGCAATTTATATCCAAGGGTTACCCAAGCTTGTTACTGGGTTCATTTGGAGTCAAATACAGGGTGTGTATTTATCATATACAGATTTCTTCATCAAACAGTTTCTGTACATTTTAGAACAAACAGTATGTCAGACAGTGAAGTGGCAGGCTCTTCACCTGCGAGGGGCAGTGGCACAAACATTCCTGGAGCAGGCCCAGGTCGCAGCACAACAAGGGGACGTCGCAGCAGGGGTCAATCGGTGAGGCCACAACTGCCGCTGTCATCTAGCGGCTGTGTGTTGACCAGCAACCCAAGGGTTCTTGATTGGTTGACTAGGTCATCCACTTCCTCCCAGATGACATCTGACAACCCCAGCCAAGAGTTGGTGGGATCGTCTGACACAACCCTTAGTTGGCATGGCCCGGGAGCGGGTCAGCGGCCCTCACCTGTCCTAAACCTACCTCTGTCCCATCCGGTTCCCCCAGCCAGAGATCTACTATGGGGTCTTGGCTCAGCGCCACTATATAGCGAGGATGAACAATTTGAGGAGGGCAGTCAGCAGCTACTTGGCAGCGAAGAAATGGGGCCAATATCCCCTGCTTTTTGTAGTAGACGGCAAAGTATAGATTTGGAGAGTGGCATGGGAGGTCATGTTGTGAGGGGTCAGCCTCTGCATACCAAGACCGGTTGTCACGGGGGTCGCAGGCGCCGCTGCCACTGCGGCCGGTCCTCTCCCCGCAGGGGACTCGGCGCGGGAATCGCGGTCGCCCACGATCACCCCTGTGCCCGCGGTCCCGGCGCCTGCTTGTTTACCTGGCCCCGCTCCTGTGAACGCCGCTCCCGGCCGTCCTGACTGCCGTGCTCGTGCCCGTCCCCTAGCGCACGCGCAACACTTGGCTCAGATTTAAAGGGCCAGTGTCCCATTAATTGGTTGTTTTCCGGACGTTGGTTCTATTTAAGGGTTACGCCCCTAGCAGTCGCTGCCAGATTGTTGGTGTGCTTAGAGTGAGTTTGGAGTGTCCTTGAGTCCGTATTGTTTATCCGTGTACCAGTCCGTTCCGCTACATTTCCTGACCTTGCCTGTTTGCCCGTCTCTGACCACGAACCTCTGCCACCTGCCCTGACCTTCTGCCTGTCCCCGACTACGCCTTTGGATTACGATTTTGCACCACGCTGTACCCCGGCCGCCACCGCAAGCAAGTCACGTCAGGGGTAACGACCTGGTAGCCTCACGCCGCAGCAAGTCTATCCCGCTTTGCGGCAGGCTCTGGTGAAAACCGGGGGCTACTTAGATTCCATTCCCTGGCGTGGCTTAACTACCACCGCTTGCGGTGGTCCAGCGGATCCACCGAACCGTCACAGTACAATCTGACCATGGATTCCGCCAGGGTACCTCTGCCTGAACTCCGGGACCTTACGACGGCCGTCGCCCAGCAGAGCCAGCGTATCGACAAGCTCGCGGCCTTGATGCAGAACCTTGTGGCCCGCCTACCTCCTCCTGCGGCCTCTGCCATCTCGCCCGCACCTGTTGCTCCTGCAGCTACGGCTCATCCTGCTCCTGTACCGGGACCTTCACTGCATCTGCCGCTCCCCTCTCGCTATGATGGAGACCCCAAGAAGTGCAGAGGTTTCATCAGCCAATGCTCCATTCACCTCGAGATGCTGGGACATCAATTTCCCACAGAGCGGGCTAAAGTCGCCTTCATTATTAGCCTCTTAACTGGCGAAGCCCTGGCCTGGGCCACTCCGCTGTGGGACCGAGGAGATCCGCTAACGGCTAACCTGCAAGCCTTCCTCCAGGGGTTCCGAACTGTCTTTGAGGAACCAGGTCGCACCTCCTCTGCTGCCGCAGCTCTGCTCCGTCTCCGTCAGGGCGACTCCACGGTGGGACAGTACTCTGTGCAGTTCCGCACCTTAGCCTCGGAGTTAGACTGGAACAATGAGGCTTTGGTGGCAATGTTTTGGCAAGGCCTCTCGGGACGCATCAAGGATGAGCTCGCGGGTCGAGACCTGCCTTCTTCGTTGGACGAATTGATTCGGTTGGCCACCCGGATCGATATACGTTTTGCAGAAAGACAACAAGAGCTCCGCCTCCAACGCGAGCCTGCCCGACCACGCCGGCTACCTCGTCTGGCTCCTGTCTTTCAACGCCCTCCGCTTCCTCCGCCAACGGTGCATGAAGACGAACCCATGCAGATGGAAAGGGAGCATCTGACCGAGGAGGAACGCTCACAGCGACGTCTCAGGCAGTTGTGTTTCTATTGCGGCGGTTCCGGCCACTTCATTGGGGACTGTCCGGTGCGCCCGGGAAACTCCCGCACCTAGGGCTCGCAGGAGAGGCATCCCTAGGTGTCAGTGCGGCCTCTCCCCGTCTGACCCTTCCTGTTCTTTGTGGAACGTCGCCGGACAGCACCTTTCAGGCCACCGCCTTCCTGGATTCAGGGTCCGCCGGTAACTTTATCAGCCACGCGCTGGTGTCCCAGTACCGGCTTCCAGTGACCCCCCTGCAGAAACCCATGTTCGTGTCCTCTGTCAGTGGCGAATGCCTCAAGGATGCCATTCGGTTCTGCACTGCCCCCCTCTCCTTGCAGATCGGGGCGTTACATCAGGAAACTGTGAAACTTCTTGTACTGCCTCGTTCCTCTTCTGAGATCCTCCTGGGCCTCCCCTGGTTACAAGAGCATGCGCCGACCCTGAACTGGAACACAGGCGAGATTCTTCGTTGGAGCCCGGCATGCCACTCACGATGCCTTCGGGCGCTCTGCCCAGTCCGTCGGCCTGCCGCTACCAAGCCTACGAAGTCTCTGCCAGGTCTGCCTGCTCCTTACCAGGACTTTTCCGATGTCTTTTCTGAAAGACAGGCTGAAACTCTGCCTCCGCACCGGCCCTACGATTGCCCTATTGATCTACAGCCCGGTGCTTCTCCTCCCCGAGGCAGAGTTTACCCTCTTTCCGTTCCTGAGACAAAGGCAATGTCCGACTATATTCTAGAGAACCTCCGCAAAGGTTTCATACGCAAGTCGTCTTCACCTGCGGGAGCCGGATTCTTCTTTGTCGAGAAAAAAGATGGATCCCTCCGGCCCTGTATCGATTATCGGGGCCTGAACAAAATAACTGTAAAGAATCGATACCCCCTGCCTTTGATCTCGGAGCTATTTGACCGCCTACGTGGCGTAAGAATTTTTTCTAAACTGGACCTTCGCGGAGCCTACAATCTGATTCGCATCCGGAGAGGTGACGAGTGGAAAACCGCCTTTAACACCCGTGATGGCCACTTCGAATATCTCGTCATGCCTTTTGGTCTCTGTAACGCTCCGGCTGTTTTTCAAAATTTTGTTAATGAGATCTTCCGGGATCTTCTCTACGTTTGTGTTATAGTTTATCTGGACGATATTCTCATCTATTCTCCAGACCTTGAGACCCACCGTCACCACGTCCGCCAGGTGCTCAGACGTCTCCGGAACCACCAACTTTATGCCAAGCTGGAAAAGTGCCTGTTCGAATGCACCTCCCTGCCCTTTTTAGGGTACATCGTGTCGGATCAAGGCCTTCAGATGGACCCCGCCAAGCTCTCAGCAGTCCTACAGTGGCCTCGTCCTGTGGGCCTCCGGGCCATCCAGCGCTTTTTAGGTTTTGCCAACTATTATAGGCAATTCATTCCTCAGTTCTCCTCCCTGGTGGCTCCCATGGTAGCCCTCACCAAGAAGGGTGCCGACCCCAAATCATGGCCTTCCGAGGCCCAAGAGGCCTTCAATTGGCTGAAAGCTGCATTTGCTTCTGCTCCCGTTCTCTCTCGTCCGGATCCTCAACGTCCGTTTGTCTTATAGGTCGACGCCTCCTCAGTTGGTGCCGGCGCCGTTCTTCTGCAGAAGTCCTCCTCGGGGAAATTGCGCACATGTGGATTCTTCTCCAAGACCTTCACTCCGGCCGAACGCAACTACATTATCGGTGACCGGGAACTTCTTGCTATAAAATTAGCCCTAGAAGAATGGCGTCACTTGCTGGAAGGAGCTCACCACCCCATCGTGATCTACACTGATCACAAGAACCTTCTCTATCTGCAATCTGCTCAGCGTTTAAATCCGCGACAAGCCAGGTGGTCGCTTTTCTTCGCCCGTTTTAATTTCTTGTTACACTTCCGATCGGCGGAAAAAAACATCAGGGCAGATGCTCTTTCCAGATCCTCCGATATGGTGGGCTTGGAGCCACCCCTGCAGCATATTATTCCTCCAGAACGGCTTCTTTCGGCAGCTCCTGTAGACCTTCAACAGGTACCTCCAGGGAAGACCTACGTCCGTCCTGCCTTGCGGCCTCGAATCCTTAAAATGGGGTCATTCTTCTCAAACTGCGGTCATCCTGGGATTCACAAGTCCATACTGCTCATCTCAAGATACTACTGGTGGCCCACTCTCATACAAGACGTTAGGGACTTTGTTTTAGCTTGCACCTCCTGTGCCCGTAAAAAAGGTCCCTTGCCTCAGACCCGCGGGTCTGCTTCAGCCTCTCCCAGTGCCAGAGAAGCCTTGGACCCAAAATTTCTATGGATTTTGTCACTGATCTGCCGGCCTCATCCGGAAATACGGTCATTTTGGGTGGTGGGTTTACAGGTTTTCCAAATGGCTCATTTTGTGCCCTGCCCGGGTTACCCTCGGCACCCCAGCTAGCCCAGCTCTTCTTCCACCACATCTTCCGCTTACACGGGCTCCCCTTGCACATCACCTCTGATAGGGGAGTCCAGTTTGTATCTAAATTCTGGCGGGCTCTCTGTGCGCAGTTACGGGTTCAGCTGGACTTCTCGTCTGCATACCACCCTCAGACCAACGGGCAGGTGGAGAGGGTCAACCAGGTGTTAGGCTCGTATCTGCGACATTTCGTGTCTGCCCGTCAGGACAACTGGTCTGATCTCCTCTCCTGGGCGGAATTCTCCTATAATTCCCTTGACTCAGAGTCCGCGAGAGCCGCTCCCTTTTTTATTGTGTTTGGGTTACATCCCCGCCCGCCTCTCCCCCTAGCCACCTCGTGCCATGTTCCTGCCGTTGATGCCCAAGTACGGGACATCAAGTCTCTCTGGCAAGTTACTCGTCAAGCCCTTCTTCGTGCCTCCTCCCGCGCTAAAGTTCAGGCCGATAGGTATCGGAGACCTCCTCCCGTATTTAAGCCAGGTGATAGGGTGTGGTTATCGGCCAAGTACATCCGCTTCAAGGTGCCCAGTTACAAGTTGGGTCCTAAGTATCTGGGTCCTTTTGTGGTACTTCGGCAGCTTAACCCGGTCTCCTACAAGCTCCGCTTGCCGCCCACTCTGCGGGTCCCGAATGCCTTCCATGTCTCTCTCCTCAAGCCGGTGGTACTGAATCGCTTCTCCCGGGGGGCTGTCTCGCCTTCTCCTGTGGCCAACTCGGATGACATCTTTGAGGTCAAGGAGGTGCTGGCACAGAAGATAGTCAGGGGGAAGCGGTTCTTTCTCATTGACTGGAAGGGATTCGGGCCAGAGGAACATTCATGGGAACCCGAAGCCAACTTGTCCCCTGATCTCCTTGCCAGGTTCAAAAAAAAGAGGGGGAGACCTAAGGGGTTACGCCCCTAGCAGTCGCTGCCAGATTGTTGGTGTGCTTAGAGTGAGTTTGGAGTGTCCTTGAGTCCGTATTGTTTATCCTTTGTACCATCCGTTCCGCTACGTTTCCTTCCCTTTGCCTGTTTGCCGCCTGCCCTGACCGTCTGCCCCGTCTCTGACCACGAACCTCTGCCACCTGCCCTGACCTTCTGCCTGCCCCCGACTACGCCTTTGGATTACGATTTTTTTACCACGCTGTACCCCGGCCGCCACCGCAAGCAAGTCACGTCAGGGTAACGCCCTTGGTAGCCTCACGCCGCAGCAAGTCCATCCCGCTTTGCGGCGGGCTCTGGTGAAAACCGGGGGCTACTTAGATTCCGTTCCCTGGCGTGGCTTAACTACCACCGGTGATGAGGACAGCAGTGATGATGAAACACAAATCGATTACGATGTAGCCGACCGCACTTGGGAGCCGGGTGAAGCAAGGGCTTCATCATCGTCAGGAGAAGAGGGCGGCAGCTTGCGCGTCAGGCAGCGGCGCAGCCAGCAAGTGGGTTGTGTGGCCGTGAGTCAGCAGAGTAGCAGCAGTGTGAGGTCAGGAGCCAAGCGGCCATGGGGTAGAAAACCCGCTTCGCAGGTCCAAGAAAGTAGCGGCACAGGGGCTCAGCGAGGCAGCAGCGGTAGTAGTCACTCAGTGTGGAGCGTAGGCGGTAAAATCAGCTACTCAGCAGTGGGGGCAGTTCTTTGCTAAGACACCGGAGGACCCGAAAAGGGTATAATGTAAAAATCTGGGGGCAGAAAGGGGAAGCGTGGCCAGGGAGCTAACGTTGGCAACACGGCCCTGCGTCAACACATGCAGTGTCTCCATCCAGTGGCCTGGGAGAAACGTGGCTCAGATGTGGTGGTCCATCCTGCCGCTGCAGCAACAGCAGCAGCAGCGGCCAGTGGCACGCATGCCATTGCAGCCAGTCAAGGCTCCACCACCTCTGCAGAAGGGAGCTGTTTCTCTTTGCCATCTTCTCCCAGTCCAGATGTTCCTGCTCCTCGCTACTCATGGCGCCAGCAGTCGTTCAGCGAGGCGATTGCAAAGAGACAACAGTAGGCGTCCAACCATCCTAAGGTGCAGAAGCTGACCATGCTCCTGTCTAAGTTGTTGGTACTGCAGTCCCTCCCTTTCCAAATGGTGGACTCTGCACCGTTCAGAGAACTAATGGCTTGTGCCGAGCCGAGATGGAGAGTTCCAAGCCGTAATTTCTTTTCCAAAAAGGCAGAAACCAGCACTTCATAAATATGTAGAACAGAGGGTGGGCCAGTCCTTGAGCTTATCGGTTAGTTCCAAGGTGCACGGCAGTGCGGATGTCTGGAGCTGTAACTACGGTCAGGGCCAGTACATGTCCTTTACGGCCCACTGGGTCAATGTGCTTCCTGCCCAGGCACACCAACAACTTGGAGAGGAGACGCCGCTTTCTCCTCCACGTTGTCAAACTGCGGCTCCTGCGCCGATGTCCGCCTCCTCCTCCTCCACCACCACCATCATCTCAGCCTCCACAAGTACTGCTCCATCATACCACATGTGTAGAGCACAGCGGTGTCACGCAGTTCTACACCTGGCTTGCCTCGGCGAACGAAGTCACACAGGGGAGGAACTGCTCTGCGTCTTGCAGCAAGAAATCGATGTGTGGCTTTCTCCGCGCCAACTGCAAATCGGAACCATGATGAGGGACAATGGGAGTAACATGGTGTCCACGCTGCACTGAGGAGGGATGGTCCATGCGCCCTGCATGGCGCACGTGTTCAATCTGTTTGTGAAAAGGTTCCGGAAGTCTTCCAATGATCTTCAGAAGATTCTGAAAATGGCCAGGAAACTGTGCATGCACTTCATCCATTCCCACAAAGCCAGGAACACCCTCCTCGAGTTGCAGCGGCAGAAGGCCTCCCCAACACACTCTGATATGCGATGTTTCCACCTGTTGGAATTCCAGCCTGCACATGTTGGACCGACTGTATGAACAGAGAAAGGCCATAACATTTTTTTATGATCCCGGCGGACAGGAGTACTCCCCTGTGTAACTTTGATGTCAGTCGGTGGCAGCTCATGCGTGGGCACCTGCCATTTGTTGAGGCCACTCGAGGAGGCAACGTTATTTGTCAGTCGCCAGGAAAAACGGATGAAAAAATGTCATTCCACTGCTTCATGTCCTGGAACAGATGCTGAAAAATATGTCTGGGCAGGGGACTGGAAACGTGGCGACTACATCTCACGGCCACATGAGTCTGGTGGGGCCTGAACTGGAGGAGGAGGAGGACATTGGAGCAGAAGCATAGTCTGGTGAAATGAGTGGATTTCCTACCCAGGTGACAACAGAGGAGGAGCAGGAGCAGCTGGAGGAGGTAGATGGAGATGAGGAAGATGAGGCAGATGACCCGCAAGCACCGTGGCAGTATACAGGAGAGATGGAGGCAGGGAGCCCCTCGTAGTCACTTGTGCAGATGGCCCGCAGCATGCTGATTTGCCTGGCTAGTGACAGCCGAATAGTCACCACCGGCAGAGGGGTGACTTCTGGTTCCCACCCTATTGGACCCTCGCTACCCGTCCAAAATGGGAGCCTTTTTCCCAGCTGCTGAGAGGGAGGAAAAACTCAAATACTATAGGGAAATCCTCCGTAGTCAGTCGGCCGCTGCCTATGTGCGGCATTGTCCCTCCTCTGACAGGTCTGGGCCGGGGGGTTCTTCAGCGCTCACGTATACTGCCGCGGGGTGCTGGGGAATGGGGGGCGGGGGGTAGGAGCAGTACCAGCTCCATCAGCAGAAACCTAAGTCTGGAGTCACTGATGAGCAGCTTCCTTCACCCGCCTAGTGAGGAGGGAAGTCGCCAGCAGCAGCAGGACCTGGATCAGACCCTGAACCAACAGGTGGTGGCTTGCTTGGACAGCATTCTGCCACCCCAGTTAGAAGATCCTCTGGACTACTTGGCAGCCAAACTGGATGTGTGGCCGCAACTTGCCAAGTTTGCAGTGGAGAAGCTGTCCTGCCCGGCCAGTATTGTGTAATCAGAGCGGGTGTTCATTGCGGCGGAGGCAATCGTTACCCAAAGGAGAACCCGCTTGTCCACCAGAAATGTGGAACGACTGACCTTTGTCAAGATGAATCAGGCGTGGATCGGCAAGAATTTCCACAAACCAATGCCTTAGGCGTCAGATGACATCAGCCATGACGCCTCACCCAAACTTTGAGAAATGAGTCTGGGTTCAAACTACCTGCCTCAGCCACTATTCTGATGCCGCCACCCGCCTGATGCCACACAACTGGTGAAAGTTTTTCTATGTGCATACCACCATCTTTACCAGAGACTAGTATTGCCAACCACCTCCACACTCTGTCATTGTGCCACTCTATGACCTCATGCTGCTCCTGCTGTTGCTGGTGCCGTGATATCCACATTTTGTCATTGTGCCACTCTCTGACCTCATGCTGTTGCTGCCGTCACCTCCACTTTCTGTCATTGTGCCACTCTGTGGCCTACTACTCTTTTGCCACCTCCAGAATTTTGTGCCACTGTCTGATCTCATGCTGCTACTGTGGCTGCTGCCGTGACTTCCACACTGAGTTATTGTGCCACTCTGTGGCCTACTCCTGTTTTTGCCACCTCCAGAATTTCATTGTGCCACTCTCGGACCTCATGCTGCTGCTGCCATGACCTCCACTCTCTGTCATTGTGCCACTCTGTGGCCTACTACTATTTTTGCCACCTCCAGAATTTCATTGTGCCACTCTCTGACCCCATGCTGCTGATGCCGTGACCTTCACTCTCTGTCATTGTGCCACTCTCTGACCTCATGCTGCTGCTGCCGTCACCTCCACTCTCTGTCATTGTGCCACTCTGTGGCCTACTACTGTTTTGCCACCTCCAGAATGTCATTGTGCCACTGCCTGACCTCATACTGCTGCTGTAGCTTCTGCCGTGCCCTCCACACTGTGTCATTGTGCCACTCTCTGACCTCATGCTGCTGCTGCCGTGACCTCCACTCTCTGTCCTTGTGCCACTCTGTGGCCTACTCCTGTTTTGCCACCTCCAGAATGTCACTGTGCCACTGTCTGACCTCATGCTGCTGCTGCTGCTGCCGTGACCTCCACACTGTATCATTGTGCCACTCTGTAGCCTACTCCTGTTTTTGCCACCTCCAGAATGTCATTGTGCCACTGTCTGACCTCATGCTGCTGCTGTGGCTGCTGCCGTAACCTACACACTGTGTCATTGTGCCACTCTGTGGCATACTCCTGTTTTTGCCACCTCCAGAATGTAATTGTGCCACTGTCTGACCTCATGCTGCTGCTGTGGCTGCTGCCGTAACCTACACACTGTGTCATTGTGCCACTCTGTGGCCTACTCCTGTTTTTGCCACCTCCAGAATGTCATTGTGCCACTCTCTGACCTCATGCTGCTGTGGCTGCTGCCGTCACCTCCACACTCAGTCACTGATGTTGCCACCTGAGCCCTCAGCTTGTTTTTTTTCCAGCTTTCGCTGCCATGACTTTATCAGGCTTCATTCCCGCTTGAGTTTTTTGGTCAGTTTTGCCCTCTTAAGCACCCACGGAATTTTATAGTGAAGCGATTCTAAGAGCGGCGGCAGTCATATGCGTGTCATACTAAAACACAACATTGTATGAAGACCAAACCAAGCTCCCTCTGCATATTTAAGCATGGCACAACATTCTACAGCACCCTGAAGGCTCTGTGCAGCCTGGAAATAGCTGTTTTTTAACGCAAGTCGTCCCGAAGTAATTCGGACCGAAACTAATTTTGTCGGGAAATTCGGCGAAGTCACCGAATCGAATTTTTGAGAACTTCGCCCAACTCTATTTATAACCTAAGGAGAAGTATTGACCAATCAAATGAAAAGGCGGACAGTACAAAATACAGTAAAAAAGGCAGAAAAGAGCTGATTGGTTGACCAACCGGGTCTTGGCTAGTCCGGCCAATCAGAGCGCGAGCTACTTCATCCCATTGTAGTCTATGGAGAGATCGGGGCACTGAAATCTCGGCTCTGAGCTCCGTGAGACATGAAGTATGATTAAAAAAATCGTTTTTATTAGGTGTAAAATATTATCTGAAAAAGAGCTAAAACCTTCTAAAAACATAAATCAATCAAATCACTAACAACGCGTTTGTCGCCGGCGCTACATCAGGAATCGGGATATCGGATATTTGCCGGGAAATACAGTAATTCAAATTCTGTAAGCTTTTCTCATTGGTCGGCAGAAACCAGCCAATCAGAATAGGAGCGAAAGTGACCCATTATAACCTATGGAGTAGTGTTGACCAATCGCATGAAAAGGCGGGACAGTTTAAAATACAGTAAAAAAAGCAGGAAAGAGCTGATTGGTTGAACTAGCGGGGGCTTGGCTATTTCGGCCAATCAGAGCGCGAGCTACTTTGTCCCATTGAAATCTCAGCGCCATGAGGCATGGAGTATTAGTAAATAAATCGTTTTTATTAGGCGTAAAACATTCTCTGTAAAAGAGAATACCCCCGTATTATTGTTCATTTTATATAGAGATCGGTACAACTTCATGAGCCTTATCATTTGATATCCGCCATGTACAGTTTTATTATAGATTGCATTAGAAAACCCATAAGAGCGTCGCTCGCACTCTCATTGGCCCAAATAACCGCGCCTCTTTTAACTTAGCCAATCACAAACAGAGCTCGCTCTGCATTTCCTTTCCCCATAGAACTCTATGAGATAAGTAGCTCAGCCGCTGATTGGCT
Organism: Phyllomedusa bahiana; assembly: GCA_025379985.1. Classification (NCBI taxonomy): domain Eukaryota; kingdom Metazoa; phylum Chordata; class Amphibia; order Anura; family Hylidae; genus Phyllomedusa; species Phyllomedusa bahiana. The sequence goes on from JAODAL010040549.1 coordinate 14,697, forward strand.
AAGCAGGACGAGCCCCTCTTTCCCCCAACCAATTACAGTACTAGAATATTTCCCATAGACAGTAATAACTTTTAGGGCGCCCTTCTATCGCGCCCTTCTTGTTCCACTCAAAATAGACGCACTACATATGATTAGTGGATTCATATCTGCCGCCTGGGCTCAACCAATCAGCTCTTTTCTGCCTTTTTTGAACTGTCCGCCTTTTCATTTGATTGGTCAATACTTCTCCATATGTTATAATGGTTCACTGTCGCTCCTATTCTGATTGGCTGGTTTATGCCGACCAATGAGAAGAGCTTACAGAAATTTGAATTACTATATTTCCCGGAAATTCTCTATATCGCAATTTCTGATGTTGCGCCGGTGACGGCGACAAACACGTTGTTAGTGATTTTATTTATGTATGTTTATAGAAGGTTTTAGCTCTTTTACAGAGAATGTTTTACACTTAATAAAAACAATTTATTTACTAATTCTCCACGCCGCACGGCACTGAGATTTCAGTAACCCGATCTGTCCATTGACTACAATGGGACAAAGTAGCTCGCGCTCTGATTGGCTGGAATAGCCAAGCCCCCGTTAGTTCAACCAATCAGCTCTTTTCTGCATTTTTTTACTGTATTTTGAACTGTCCCACCTTGTCATTTGATTGGTCAATACTACTCCATAGCTTATAATGGGTCAATGTCGCTCCTATTCTGATTGGCTGGTTTATGCCGACCAATGAGAAAAGCTTACAGAATTTGAATTACTGTATTTCCCGGCAATTTCCAAGATCCTAATTCCTGATGTAGTGCCGTTCTTGATTTTTGGAAAGTTATTTATTTTATTTTTTTTTAGAAGGTTTGAGCTCTTTTTCTGATAATGTTTTACACCTAATAAAAACGTTTTTTTTTTTATTCATACTTCATGCCTCACGGAGCTGAGATGTATTTCTTTTGCGATCTTCTATAGGTTTCCTCTCATGTTACGTTCTCGCTTCACTTCGCCTCCTCCGGCTCCTTTAGACCAGCTTCAACTAGGTCTGCCTATCGGAGCTTTTGAGCGCTGCATTGCACCTCACTATGCCGAGCCGTGATCATAGATGCCTCGGAGTATTCGAATGTGCCGCGTCCTGCCCCAGAACGCCCACACCGCGCCTATTGCATGCCCCTTCATGTTAGGAGCATCCGAAAGTGGCGGAGGTTTCGCCTAACATCGCATCCCTGCGTCTGACAGGGGATTCGGATTGGTGAGGCGCCGTTTTCGCCAGAATAATTGACATGTCACTTATCTCCCTGCTCTTCGAATTATGCGAGCGGGGAGAGGAGAAATATGAGAACTGTGGATTACCGTAATGACTGGGACGTATGTCGCCCCTTTATTTAGCACAGTACGCCGCGAAATACGGGGCAAGATACATCCCAGTTTAAGCCGTGTGAACAAAGCCTAAGACTTTCTTTGTTGACCATAGCAACCAATCAAAGATCCCATTTCATTTTTTCAGAGCATTATATGAAATAAAAGGTGATCTCTGATTGGTTTTAATACATGAGGCCCTGAGTGTCTAAATTATTATAATTATGTTTTAATTCTGGATATGAAAAGCTAATTAGATTAGAAAGTTCTACTGTTTTAATGTAAATTTTCTATAGCAAGCAGTGGGATTGCAGATATCTCTGAGATCACTGATCTTTGGGATCTGCCCATGCCTGACCTTTTGCCCTGTGGATTCAGAACAGCAAATCTGTACTAATTTACTTTTTGCGAGGTTTTTACTAAAAAACAGTTGTGGAAGTCAGCCTTCTACAGACTTAAATATACTTCAAGCTCATTATGCTGTGGAAAAGCTACAGATTTCCTCCATAGTTGTCATCCTTTCATACTAAAGGATGAAATCTGCTGCAAAATTAAATATGTAACATAAGGGAATTTTGCTGTGGACCTGCTTCTGACTACAAATATTTGGCAGGGAGGCATCAGGTTTTGTGGACAGCTCAGGGTTTATGGTTCTTATAATCCTTCATTGCTAGTGATTTACTACTTCACAGAATCAATTTTAAATTTAAGATTTGGGAACCTCAATAACAATTCGGAATTTTACATAATTTCTTAGGACAACGTATATCCCACTACAAAAAAATTAACTTTTATTAATATCTATTAAAACAAAAACTAACTTCCCCCTATTATTGTCCTAATAAAGGAAAAATAGAAAAAAAATAATTGCAACCTTACCTTAACTAGGGCAATCACCCCAATAAGGGCAGACCTATTCTCTTAGATTTCCCTAAAGAAAAGAAACCACCCTAGAAAAGCCCTTCTCTAACTGACTTATAGGCAATGGGATGAAATATCACATACTCAATAATATCAAAATCAATTTCAACTAGCTAGTGCTATCATATAAGATATAGGACAATCAAAAATTAGACGTAGTGACAGTTGACAGTATCAAAAGGGTTATTACTTACTATATATTTTTATAATTTCGATGTGTTTTCCCCTAAATTGAAATAAGATCAGTACCACTGGGTGCAATCAAGTAAAAGCAAATGGTATATTATAACCCTTTACAAAGACTTCATAATTATCAATTATACCATATAGATAAGAAAGCATGGGCTGCATATAGAGAACAAAGCATGGGCTGCATCATTTAACAAAATGGCTGCAACAATAAAATAGATACATTTTAAATAATCACGATACTGGATACCAATTAAAACTTTAGCAACGGAGGGCGCCAAACTTTGTCTAAAGTGAATTCATATTTACTACGCCATACAGAGGATAAAGGCGTTGTTAAATGCAATAGATGACATCTTCTATACCAACAGGGTATAGGGTAGTTAGGGCAGCGACACCATCTCTCCAGAAGCTGCCACACAAACATCTCAGAATTCTAAGTTTTCCAGCACATCTCTATCTGTGTCTACCTCTGTACAAATTCTCCATGGAGTTATCGGTGGAAGCGGGTGGTAATGGGGTGATAGATGTTGGTTGTATTTTGTGCTGGCATCTGGCCACATAACATAATGATGGGAGAAGTGGGTATAAGGCACTGCTTACAGGCAAAATCTTCTTGGGGGATTGTGCAAAGAAGAAACATCCTGCTGATCGTGTTGCAGCTGTGACCTGTACTCCCCAGGATCAGCCACAGGAGAGATCTACAGGGGGGCAACCAAAATTGGATCCATCTCTTTAACCCCTTAAGGACCCAGCCTGTTTTGACCTTCCTGACACAGCCCTATTTTTGAAATCTGACATGTGTCAATTTATGTGAGAATAACTTTTTGACACTTTTACCTATCCATGTGATTCAGAGATTGTTTTCTCGTGACACATTGTGCTTTAAGTAAGTAAGAATTTTTTATCCATACAATCCTTGTTTGTTTGTGAAAAATATCAAAATTTCATGAAAATTTGGTAAAATTTGCAATTTTGAAAGTTGCAAAATTTCTGCGTGCAAGACAGATAATTATTCACCACAAAATATTTTATAACTAGCATCTACCATATGTCCACTATAGGTTGGCATCATTTTTTAAATGTCTTTTTTTTTTTTTTTTTTACGACATTAGAGGGCTTAGAAATTTAGTAGTAATTTCTCACATTTTCAAGAAAATTTGCAATATACATTTTTTTAGGGACCACTCCAGTTCTGACGTGACTTTGAGGGGCATGCATGTTAGATACCCCCATAAGTGACGCCATCTGAGAAACTAGACCCCTTAACGTATTTACAACACTATTTAGGAAGTTTGATAACCCTTTAGATATTTCACAGAAATTAAAGCAAAGTGGAGGTGAAATTTCAAAATTTCACTTTTTTTTGCAGATTTTCAATATTTATCCATTATTCACTGGAATACGGTCAATGTGACTAGTGTGGGGACTAGCGGTCACAGAGGCAGGCACAAGCGGGATGGTTGCAACCAAAAATATAGGGTTTTATTTTAGAAAAACAAACAGCAAAACAAACAGGCAGTCTTATGTCATTGGCTTACGTCAGCCGTCAAACATGCAGCACAAAACATAATAGACTTCCAGCATCAAAAAAACAAGGCACTATTGTTATACTCCACCGTGTGGCAGGTGAAGTCTCTGTGTAGCAGACCTCCTCGGTCTGGTTGGGTGCTCAGTAGTAGGCTCCTGCCTGCTCAGCACCCTCTGGAGAAATGACTCCTGACACTAATCAATCCCAGGTTGACTCTCTCACCTGGTCTCTTCCTGCACAGGCTTTAAAGGCCCAGGGATACTGGTAAAGCCTGGACCGGAGGGGTGAACGGCCTCCCACCCACGCTACAGCCGTTCAGAAAAAGCAGCCCAATAAAGCTGCACAGCAGCTATACTAAAACTACACAAACATGCGTAACCTATGGTTACCTATTTATACTGCTGACTTTTCCCCACCAAGGTCCGGTTCCTTGGTGGCCCCTCTAGTGCAGTTCTCTTGCTGCCATTCTGCTGCTGTGGAAAGACCGGGCTGTCCTACTGGATCGGCCTCCCTGACATCCCTGGAACTTCCTTACCATTTGCAGCATAATACTAGGGACATACCTTCCATCCACTATTTTTCCTGCTGGTTGCTTACACATCCCCCCCCCCCTCTGCCCAAGGCCAGGGGACTGGGCACTTGAACTGACCAGACAGTGGAGCCTTGACAAGGCGTCAGCATTTATATGCTGTTTCCCAGCCCTGTGTTCTACCACAAATTTGTAATCTTGCAGTGCCAGGAACCATCTTGTCACTCTGGCATTATTGCCTTTATTTCGGTACATCCACTGTAACGGGGCATGATCTGTCACCAACCTGAATTTTCTACCTGCCAGATAATACCGCAAGGACTCTAAAGCCCACTTTATCGCCAGACACTCTCTTTCCACGATTGAATAGTTTCTTTCACATGATGTAAGCTTCCTACTCAAATATGTAATGGGGTGTTCCTCACCATTCACCTCCTGTGACATGACTGCGCCTAACCCCACCTCTGAGGCGTCTGTCTGGACAATAAATTCTTTGGAGAAGTCTGGTGCCACTAACACCGGCTGGCTACAAAGGGCTTTCTTCAGGGCTTGAAATGATTTTTCTGCCTCCTCGGACCACTGCACCATTACTGCCTTCCTCCCTTTCGTCAGGTCTGTCAGCGGGGCTGCCACGGAGGCAAAGTTTGGCACGAACCTGCGATAGTAGCCGACAATCCCCAGGAACGCCCTCACCTGCTTTTTTGTTAGGGGTTGTGGCCACCTCTGAATTGCCTCTATTTTGTTTATTTGGGGTCTTATTGTGCCCCTGCCCACAATATACCCCAAATACCGGGCTTCCTCTAACCCAATGGCGCATTTTTCAGGGTTAGCCGTAAACCCTGCTTCCCTGAGCGAGTCGAGTACCGCCTGTACCTTGCTTAGATGGGACTCCCAATCAGTACTGAAAATTACAATATCGTCTAGATAGGCAGATGCGTACCTGGTATGGGGTTTTAGAATCTTATCCATTGCCCTCTGAAACGTAGCTGGGGCCCCTTGCAACCCGAAAGGCATCCTGGTGTAGTGGAATAGCCCCTCCGGAGTGGAGAAGGCAGTTTTCTCCTTGGCCTCTTTTGACAGGGGAATCTGCCAGTAATTCCAAATCATCGCTTTACATACAATATGGAGTCAGTACTTAGCTGTAGTAGTTTCGTGGTACAATCACAGCATTTTCAACATTTCACTTGTCAGTGGTATGCAATCTCTTCCGAGCTGACTGATGTGGAGCCAAACACTCCATGTTGCACACAGCTGCAACGTTTCGGAAATCACTTTCCTTCTTCAGGCATGCGTAGTCAGAGTCACACTCACTGATATGTGATCACATTAAGCAGACAGATGAGTATTAACCCAATGTTTCCCAACTAACCAAATATACTACTAGTGCATACATTTAACCTATACGTCTAATTATACCATTCCTACATTTTTATAAAAATTCTATATTATCTAATCTAACACCTACCAACTATAAACATCTAAATATACTATACTACCTATAAAAAACATCTGAGACTAAACATCTCATTTAAACCTTTTGGAATCTTTGTTTGAAGTTTGCTAATCCAAAATGCTTCACGTTGAAGCAGTCTGGATTTGTTACGATTAGCATCCTGCACAGGTATCTCTTCTAACACACACCAGCGTAAATCGCTTGCTGTGTGTTTTGACTCGAAGAAATGTTTGGCTAGCGCTGTCTCCCCGTATGCTTGTTCTTTTTGCTCCATATGTTTGTAATTTCTTATTGTCGATTTGTGTTCACTAATTCTCACTCTAACAGAGCGACTCGTTTGCCCTACATACCCTTTGCCGCAAGGGCATTTTATATAATAAATGACGTTACTAGTCATACAGCTATAGTATCCTTTAAAGGGTATGCTAATTCCTGAAAGTGGATGGGAAACATAGGTACCACGCATAATTGCACTACAATTTGTATATGAAAGGCATGGGAAGGTCCCACATTTAGTTGTTCTCAATATATCTTGCTTAGACTTTTTAGGGAAAGATAAAGGTGGGGCGACAGTTGTTATGGACAGGGATAATTATATAGAGAAAGCACAACAACATCTGAGTGATAGCAGTGTCTACAGTAAATTATCAGGGGATCCTACTAATGAATTCAAAACAACAATTGATAATTTTTTAGATGAGGCAGTAATGACGGGGTTAATTGACCAAACCACAGCGGATACATTAAAGGTGCAGAATCCACGTACACCTGTAATCTACTTTGTCCCAAAGATCCATAAGCAAATTCCTCCTCCATATAGACCCATAGTTTCGGGTATGGGCTCACTTTTAGAACCTTTGGCTCGGTACTTAGATATGTACCTCCAAAGAATTGTAAAAAAAGATCATAATTGTATAACAGATACTAATCAGTTTTTACAAAATTTGGATAAGATCAGTACAAAAGATGTAACATTTTTGTGTACATTAGACGTTAAATCGTTATTTACAAATATATCTCATGAACATGCAAAAGAAGCAATTAGAGAAGCTCTGGTTAATGAACCGTTATTGTCAAATGCACACATTGCGTTTTTGCTTACACTACTCGATTGTGTTCTTGTAAAAAACTATTTTAGGTTTGGTAGCGAGTACTATCTTCAAAAACAAGGAACCTCGATGGGGTCGCCAGTAGGTCCTAGCGTAGCTAATATTTATATGACATATTTTGAAAATCACTATGTGTATCCATCTAAATTTATAGCAAAAATTCAAACATGGTTAAGATACGTCGATGACGTGTTCTTACTATGGACTGGCACCCAAGAAGAGTTAGAGAGCTTTATGGAGTATATAAATACCAGACACCCATTAATATCGTTTTCCCTGAGTAAGAGCACAAGATCAATTGAATTTTTAGATGTTTTAATAACAAAAGAAGATACAGTAGAACAGTTTCAGACTAGCCTTTTTGTAAAATCCATGGAACGCAATAATTTGTTGCACCGGCAGAGTTATCATTCTCCTCAGTTGTTCTATGGAATCCCTAGGGGACAACTAATGAGGATACGTCGTATATGTACGGATGAAAAACAATACGAGGTTGAAGTAGAAAAACTAATAAACAAATTTGTAAATAGAGGATACAATAAACAAGAACTAGAAAAGATGAGCATCCAAGTGAGAAGTTTAAAAAGAGAAGATCTATTATATAAACGGAGAACAAAAATGCAAGTGCCCCGTTTTTCATATATAGCTACATATGACAAACACTCTAATATTATCAGGAAGGCCATATCACGTTATTGGTATATTTTACAAACAGATCCTAAATATGGGTATATGTTTAGGGACAAACCAAGGTACATTTTCAAAATTGTATTATTATATAAAATGCCCTTGCGGCAAAGGGTATGTAGGGCAAACAAATCGCTTTGTTAGAGTGAGAATTAGTGAACACAAATCGACAATAAGAAATTACAAACATATGGAGCAAAAAGAACAAAAAGAACAAGCATACGGGGAGACAGTGCTAGCCAAACATTTCTTCGAGTCAAAACACACAGCAAGCGATTTACGCTGGTGTGTGTTAGAAGAGATACCTGTGCAGGATGCTAATCGTAACAAATCCAGACTGCTTCAACGTGAAGCTTTTTGGATTAGCAAACTTCAAACAAAGATTCCAAAAGGTTTAAATGAGATGTTTTAGTCTCAGATGTTTTTTTATAGGTAGTATAGTATATTTAGATTTTTATAGTTGGTAGATTTTAGATTAGATAATATAGAATTTTTATAAAAATGTAGGAATGGTATAATTAGACGTATAGGTTAAATGTATGCACTAGTAGTATATTTGGTTAGTTGGGAAACATTGGGTTAATACTCATCTGTCTGCTTAATGTGATCACATATCAGTGAGTGTGACTCTGACTACGCATGCCTGAAGAAGGAAAGTGATTTCCGAAACGTTGCAGCTGTGTGCAACATGGAGTGTTTGGCTCCACATCAGTCAGCTCGGAAGAGATTGCATACCACTGACAAGTGAAATGTTGAAAATGCTGTGATTGTACCACGAAACTACTACACTAAGTACTGACTGCATATTGTGAAAAGCGATGATTTGGAATAAAGGGCATGCAGCCTTCATTGATGTCCGTACGCTATTAAAAAGCACCCAGATTTTAAATGCAAATTTGTTTCAGTCTGTTTGTTGCCAGTTAATTGCATTAAAAGGGAAAGAAGAGAAAACTCCATTGCATGACTGAATAAAGGGTCAGTACAAACATAAAAAGAGATAAAAAAATATAGACAGCACTTAAATGTATTGAATCTGCCAGTAACCTTTAGTAAGGCCCAAATGTTGTTTATTTTCCTTTGGCTGACCCCCAGTCTCTCAATCAGTTCATCCACCCGGGGCATCGGTAGGAATCCCATTTGGGAAACCTCATTTAGTCGGGGGGAAAATCATTGCAGAACCGCCAAGTCCCATTTGCTTAGGCACCAAACGATGGGCTAGACCACCCGCTTTTGGACTCCTCAATGACACCCAGGCCAACATGCGCCTTACTTCCTCAGAGCCCCGCTTGTCTCCGAGCTTCTGGAATACGGTAGGGTTTAACATGAACTTTCACTCCAGGGTCCGTCTTTTTTCATGCGCACCACATCTGTAGTGCCTGGTAGGTCGGTGAAGATGTCCCTGTTACGTTGTAACAACTCCCAGGTCTCCTGTCTTTGATGTTTGGACAGGGCGTTGAAGGGGTTTTCTCCTCCCTGGCTGATGTATCTTATAGTTTACCACTCCAACTCTCTCTACCACTTCATAAGGACCCTGCCATTTAGCCAGGAACTTACTCTCAGCTGTGGGAACTAGGACCAGCACCCGATCTCCGGGGTTAAACTGCCTAACCCTAGTGGCCCTATTGTATACCCGACTCTGTGACTCCTGTGCCCTCTGCAGGTGCTCCTTTACAATGGGCATTACTTGGCTGATGCGATCCTGCATCTGGGCGACATGTTCTACAACACTTTTGTAGGGGGTAGCCTCACTTTCCCATGTCTCTTTGGCGATGTCCAGCATACCCTAGGGTGTCTCCCATACAAAAAATTCAAAGGGGGAGAACCCATAGAGGATTAAAGGAACCTCTCTGATGGAGAATAGAAGGTATGGCTGCATCAATCCCAGTCCCTCCCATCCTTTTTCTACCACCTTTCTCAACATCCCTTCAAGGTTTTTTATTGAATCTCTCGACCAATCCGTCAGTTTGGGGATGATACACCGAGGTCCTCAGTTGTTTAATGTGCAATAACTTACACAAGTTCCTTTCATTACCCTAGACATAAAAGGGGTCCCCTGGTCGGTCAGGATTTCTTTTGGTAAGCCCGTTCTAGAGAAACTTGCACTAACTCTGGGGCAATACACTTTGAGGACGTATTTTCTCTTAGGGAATGGCCCAGGATATCTGGTAGCATAATCCATATGACAAAATATACTGGTGTCCCCGGCCGACTTGACCAATGGCCCTACTAGATCCATAGCGATCCTTTCGAATGGCACTTCAATAATTGGCGGGGGGAAAACAAAAGGGACTCCTGAAATGGGACATAGGAGTGGTTTAACTGGCACGTGGGCAGGATTTACAGAAATTTTACAATCTCTTGATGACAGCCGGGCCAAAGAAACGTTTTAATACCCCCTTCTTGCGTTTCTCTGCCCCCAAAGTGACCCCCTAGCACTTTACTGTGAGCCATATCAAGTACCACCTTTCAAATAGGGTACTGGCACCAACAACCTGTTCCACAATTTCATCATGTACTTTTACAACCCTATACGCAAATCATTATTTAAAAGGGAAAATGCGGAAAACCTTCTCTCGGTGTCCCCGCTCTTCCCGGGACCTCATTCAGTACCGTTACCTGGTCCCGGGCATTTTTTAGGGTGAGATCTTCCCCAACGGGGCCCGTTTCCGAATATTCTCACGTGACCCTCCGGGGTCCGGCACTTTTGCTCAAGGGGGACAAACTCTTACTCGCCTCCTGCCAATACAGCTAATGGAAAGTTGTCTGTGATATCTGGTCACCCCAAACCGCATCATATTGTACATCCTCCGCTAGGGGAACTGGACTGAGGGGTTGGGGGAATCAGGGCCCTCACAGCTCACCTTGGGGTGGTGACCCCAAAGTTCCCAGAACAGAGGAAAAAGTCCCTTCCCAGAATTTGGGGATGTAGCAAGTCCCTTACATGCCCACTTCCTGGCTAGATTTCCCGCAATCTCTCGATAGTCACTGTAGCCAGTGGGTAGTGCTTAGTGTCCCCATGAATGCAGACCACCCCCACCCATTTCTCCAGGGATACCAGGTCATGCGGAACAGCAACTCGTAGGAGAGTGACTAAGCTGCCAGAGTCCAACAGGGCCACCACACTGACCCCATTCACCCGGACCTGGCATTCCTGGAGACCTGCCCCTGCAAGGGCACAGCACTGCAGGCAGGGTTGAGCAAACATGGAGAGGCACGGGTGGCACCACACTCCATAGACCTCCTCCTGCTGAGGACAGTGCGCTGCAATATGCCCCAGTTGTTGGCACCATCCAACAGCGCCCCCTCTGCTCGGCCACCCATTGGAATTTTAAGGGGGAAAAGTACCTTTTCTGGGCCCACCAACCTCTCTCTTCTAGGGGGACCACCCCGGCTCGGCCTCTGGACACGGCTCTCCTGGTCCTCCGCGGAGAAGGCTTTGGTGCTTGGCCCCTGGGAGCGACCTCTGGAAACCCCCAACGGACTGCTGGGCTGTACTTTCGGGGCCCCGGATAGGACTCTCTGCAGTGGTGTACCGCTCCACGAGGGCAATCACTATCCAGCGTCTTGGGGTTCCCGGGCAACCCAGCGATGCAGCTCTCGAGGAAGTCCACTCGCATAGCGGCCATGACGATCCGGTCTACGATGGCGGACGGACTCAGCACCTCCGGTTGCGCCACTTGCGCACAAGGTGTAGTAGATTTAAATAAACTGGGAGCAGGGCGGCTTATGCTTCCTCAAACTGCCAATCAGACGCTGCGAGCCCGCACCGCAAGGGTGACTCCCAGCCGGGCCATAATCTCAGCTTTAAGGAGGTCATAGTCCTTGGCTTGCTCTGTAGACAGGTCAAAGTAGGCCTTCTGCGGTTCCCCGATCAAATATGGCGCTAGAACTTCCGACCTATGGCCGCAGGGAGTCTCTCCCTTGCCGCCAGCCTCTCACACACCGCCAGGCATGCCTCCCCGTCGTCATCCGCGGTCAACTTCTGCAAGGCGCGCGGTACTGCCTTTTTACTGTGCACGACCCCCGAAAAGTCTTCCTTCCTCTGGCAGAAACATTGTCTCTAAGTGCTGCCATCTGTTCCAGCAACAGACGGTTGGTTTCTTGCTGGTTGGCATTGGCCTGCACCAGGTGCATGCACAGTTTCTCCAGTGCTGTGGGCTGGTTAGGCAGGAATGCAGCAGCCTTCACCCAGACATACAGTTCACAAAAGTATAAAAGTTCAAAACTATGCTGCTTTACCCTTACAACCAGTGCCCATAGCAACCCCCCACCATCTGTGGGGGACTAGCGGTCACAGAGGCAGGCACAACGGGATGGTTGCAACCAAAATATAGGTTTATTTTTGAAGCAAAACAAAACAGCAGTCTATGTCATTGGCTTACGTCAGCCGTCAAACATGCAGCACAAAACATAATTTGACTTCCAGCAAACAAAAAAACAAGGCACATTGTTATACTCCACCGTGTGGCAGTGAAGTCTCTGTGTAGCAGACCTCCTCGGTCTGGTTGGGTGCTCAGTAGTAGGCTCCTGCCTGCTCACAACCCTCTGGAGAAATGATTCCTGCCACTAATCAATCCCAGGTTGACTCTTTTCACCTGGTCTCTTCCTGCACAGGCTTTTTAAAAGGGCCCCGGGATACTGGTAAAGCCTGGACCGGGGGGGGTGAACGGCCTCCCACCCCGCTACAGCCCTTCAGAAAAAGCAGCCCAATAAAGCTGCACAGCAGCTATACTAAAACTACACAACATCGTAACCTATGGTTACCTATTATACTGCTGACTTTTCCCCACCAAGGTCCGGTTCCCTTTGGGGGCCCCTCTATGCAGTTCTCTTGCTGCCATTCTGCTGGGTGTGGAAAGACCGGGCTGTCCCCACTGGATCGGCCTCCCTGACATCCCTGGAACTTCCTTACCATTTGCAGCATAATACTAGGGACATACCTTCCATCCACTATTTCTCCTGCTGGTTGCTTACACTAGGTAAATGCAACTTAATATCAATTCCCCCAGGTCTGCCGTTTTTAGAGAAATCCCATATGTGGCCCTAGTCATTAATTTGGCTCAACCATAAGCCCCAGAATAGAGGAGCACCTACTGGACTCGGGGGTCTCTTTTTCAATACGATTTTATTTAGACCCTTTTTCAGGTTTGGGACACCCTAAGGTGCTAAAACTTAAAAAACACCCCTAAATAGACCACATATTGGAAACTACACCCCTTAAGGAATATATCCAGGGGTGCATTGAGTATAAAAGACCCCACAGTGATTCACAATTTTTTTTAGCATTAGGCTGTGAAAATTAATTTTTTTTTTTTCAAATAATCTGCAATTTTAGCTTAAAATGTTTCATATATACAAGGAATCCTGGAAAAAAGAACCCTAAAACTTTGTTAAGCAATTTCTTCCAAGTTCAGCAATACCCTACATGTGGTGTAAACTGCTGTTTGGCGCATGGCAGGCGTACAAGGGGGGGAGCACTATTTTGGTTTTTGGGAAAACCCCAGTTTTTGTGGGCCAAAGTCGCATTTGCAAACCCCCCAAAGTAGCAGAACAGGCAACCTTCCAAAGTCGCCCCATTTTGGATTCAACACCCATCTGGGATCTCATCTAGGGATGTATTCTGCATTTTAGGCACACAGGTTTCCATATTTTTTTTTTAGCATTGGGCAATGAAAATGGGGGGGAAAACGCAGTTCGTTCATTGTTTTTTGAGTTTCAATTTTAACAGCATTCACCGTGCAGTGTAAATGATGTGATAACTTTACTATGGCGTCGGTACAATTACAATGATAAAGATTTTATATAGTTTTTTCTGTTTATTACTTTTACACAGTAGAAATACGTCTATAAAAAATTGCGTTTTTATGTTGTCCTTTTCTGACAGCCAAAAACTTTTTTATTTTGCGGTGTGCAGAAATGTGTATGGGCTTGTTTTTTGCGGGATGATTTGATGTTTTTATTTTTACCATTATGGGGTGCATATGATGCTATGTTCACTTTTTATTAAGTTTTTTGTGAGATGTTTTGAACAAAATACAGCAACTTGGTAGTGTTTTTTATTTTTTTTTTTTTTTTATAGCGGTCACTGTACATATAAAATGACATGGTAGCTTTAACTCAGCAGTCAATACGATTACACCGATACCCAATTAGTATATTTTTTTTATGTTTTAGCTTTTATACAATAAAAACACTTTTATTAAACCAGGATAAAATACTTTTTTTGGCATCGCCATAGTCTGAGAGCCATAACTTTTAAATTTTTTCTGTGCTTGGAGGGTGTGTAGGGACTTGTTTTTTGCGAGAATGAGTTTGACGTTTTTATTAGTATCATTTTTGGGGACCAAAGGGTTTTTGACGCTTTTAAAAATCCATTTTTTGGAGGCCAGGGTGAAGAAAATACTGCAATCCTAGTATGTTTTTTATTTTTATTTTTAACAGGGCTCAACCGTGCATATCCTGATAAGTTACTTTACTCTTTGGGGCGCACGATTATGCGATACCCTATTTATATAGTTTTTTAATGTTGAAGCACTTTAAAAAAAAAGAAAAGTGTTTTTTGTGTTAAAACAATATTTATGCATCGCTATCTTCTGAGAGCTATACATTTTGTATTTTTTTCCCTATACAGAGCTTTAAAAAGGACTTTTTTTTTGGGTTGAACGACGTTTTAATTGGAACAACTTTGGCATTTCTAGGAGTTTTTTAATCCGCTTTTTATTCCATTTTATGTGCTGCGGGATGAACAATAATCTTAAATCTGTGATGTTTTTTTGTTTTTGTTTTTTACGGCTTCACGTACGGGTTAATTAACATGACAGATTTATAGGCAGGTCATTACGCACGGGGCAATACCAAATATGGTACTTTATTATTTTATCTTTTTTTGGGGGGATTGGCATTTGTAAGGGAAAAAGGGCGGGGTTACGTGTTTTTATTTTATTTTTCGTGTTTGTGTTTTACTTGTTTTTTACTTTTTTTTTTACTTTTTCACGTTATTTTTTTTACATTTCCCCATAGGGATTTTGAATGAGAATCTTTAATCTCTCATTCAATAGGAAATCAGTACATAGCTTGTTGCTATGACTGGTTCCCTATGGTAACTGTCAGTCACGATGCCGGACATGCCCAAGGCACGGCCGGCATCGTGACTCACAGACAACCCGGAAGGCATTCTCTGCCTTCCTTTCTGTCTGTAGGAAGGCAGAGCTGCACGGGTCGCTCGATCCGTCGCTGCTTGCCGCCGACAGAGACGCAGGAGGAGCGGGTCTCCTCCTGCGTCTCTCTTAGTTATTGCACCCCGTCGTCACGATAATTAATGGGTTAACCGCCTCCCCCCCCCCGGAGCCATCCGGGGTCGGGGCCGATGGGGGCGGGGTGTCACTGTAATATACAGCTGACACCAGTGCCCCATTCGCAGCGAACTCTGCTTTAGAGTTCGCGCGATCCTCAGGACGTATCCATACGTCCAGGTGCGTGAACCCCCAAACGACCTGGATGTATGGATATGCCCAAGGTCGTGAAGGGGTTAATAAAATGGTCAATGAAAGCTGGTGTCAGGAAGTGTTTATTTTTTTGATTTTTAAAGTGTTTTTGTGTATTTTTTTTTTTTTACCATTTAGTAAGGTTCTAGCAATGGAGGCGTCTCTCCATTGCTATCAATGAGGCTTAGTGTCAGTCAGCTGTGTTTATTCTAGCTTTTACCCCATTGCCCTCCAGAAGTGGATCCTCTAATGTGATTTTGGGCTTTTATTTTTAGGGTGGGTATTATTATTATAGTATTAGCCTGCAGCTACTGGATTTACAACATTGGCCGGTCATGAAAAAAGTGAGAACCCCACGTCGTGTTTTTAAATTATTTATTTATTGATTACAGTGAATGCTTATTTTTAGACTATCAGGAAATAAAATCATCCAAGGTAAAAACAGTAGCTGCAGCCTGATACTAGCAGGGTGGGAAGATCCATCTTAAAAAATGCCAGCCTGCAGCTGCCCTAGAAGCAGACCATCACATTAGACAGCCTGCTTCTGACAGTAACCCAACTCTTTCCAGCACCCATAGTGCATTGTATACTGTGTTTTTAGTTAGAAGGGGTTAGTGTTATCCTTGGGGCAGAAAAAAAAAAAAAAAAAACGCTGGCTGACACCAAGCCCCAGTGCTAGCAATAGAGAAGATGTCTGTCAGATGCCCCCATTACTAACCCTGAAATAAAATAGTAAATAAAATCACTGACATGAAACACACAAAAAAAAATACTCCCCAACCAAAACCCTTTTTAACTGTTAAAGAAATAGATATAAGGCTGATTGAACATAGTCCAACAAATCTGATTCAGTCCAAGAAGTAAGCCTGTAAATAAACTGAAACATTACACAAATACACATTCATAGGGTCAAAATGATTGCTGGATAGGTAATGGCTATCCAGCATCCAGAAAGTTGTATGACGCCCCATCTTCTCCACCTCTACCTCCTTACTGTGAACCCTCCTCTCCTCCACCTCTGTCATCTTCCCCCACTTATACCCCACATACTAACTCACCTCTGCCACCCATCTAACTCACCACTTTAAACTCTCCTTCCCCATCTCTTACCCCCACTATAATCCCCTTTCCCTATACATTGGAAATATACTCACCAGTCATGTGCTTACATGGTGCAGAATCAGATGGCAACATCTAAGCAAGAAAAAGCTCTTTGCATGTTGAAATTTGCTAGAACAGAGTCGGGTGTGATTGTATAGTGAAACTTTCTGAGTAAATTTGGTAAATGTACTCCATATACTGTAGAAACTGAATTTAATATCATATGTGTTGTAAGCTATACAGATGATATCTTCTTCAGAATCTGAAACTGATGACAAACTAAAATTAGGTGGCTTTTGAAGTGACTATGTAACTTCCAGGGGGGTCAGTTGGAATATGATAAATTCACTGACAGGCTGGTATTCAGAAGCAAGGCTGCATTTAATCTCAGTGGGAGGGTCAGTCGTCACAACATTAGAAGTTGCAGCTCAGAAAAACCATATGCTCTTATTGAGCGCTTGAGGGATCCAAAGTGTTCTGTGCAATAAGCAGGTGCAAAGTCTACAGTCTCTTCTTTTTTGCAGGGAAAACTCACGTTGGTCATTCCTACTTGGACATATTAAAGAAATGTCTTATGTTACAGATAGAAATGAAGTCAAATGTAGGATAATGGACCTCGAAATTTCCAATTTGATGTTCGGGGACATTGGATCAACTGCATTGGAAACAATGATTTGCCAGTTGCCAGATCTAACACCCCACAACCTTTTTCTGTGGGGTTACATCAAAGACTCAGTGTACATGCTCTCCTCCCAGCCATAGGATCTAAACAACCTTAGACAATGTACCACTGAGTCCATATCCGAGGATATGGTGGTATGTATCTGGACAGAACTGGACTATTGCCTAGATACCTGCCTTGTTACCAATAGAAATTTGAACATTTGTAATGTATAGATAAAACTTGGATAGACAGTATGTCATTTTATATTAATACTTTTGTGCTACTGTATATTTTCTTGATTATGAATATTGAGGCTATAATTTTGGACCAATCTTTTTGGATCAATCACCCTGTAAAAGCCTCCTACCTGTGACAATTAGAATGACCTTTTAAAGTAGCAGCTGGCATCAAGTGCTTTTGCAAATAGTTAACTAGGCAAGTCATGGTTGGGAATCAGGTATCTAATCATGAAATAAAGAGGAAGAGGCGAATTCAAGGTCATAAAAGGGTTCTGAGAGTAAGCCAATCTAAATTGTTTAGATGAAAATAGCAATATAGGTTAACTTGAATGCTGAATACAGCTTTACTATTAAATCTAACAAAGGACATATCCAGTTTTAATAATGAAAACATGTATGAGGACATCACATCTAAAGACAGTTTGCCATGAACAATCAACAGACTGGAGAGGAAAAGCAAGCCTCTAGGCATGGGGCTCCAGCTGTACTCTGGACGATCAAGTGTAACCAAGGAGTTCCTACCAGATTGCTGCAGAGGCTTTTTCTTTTCTTGCCATCACTGGCTGGCGAGCAGTGTAAGATACAGTATATTAACACCATAGTTAAGCAAAAAGAAAAAAAATTAAGATAACCTATTTTGCTGTTCACTTTCACCGTTTTGTAGCTTTTTCTTATAAGCAAGAAATCTTAAAAGGGTAATCTAGATTGTTCTTTTTACTTAGAAGCACTAAAAAACAATCACAAACATGATTTCACCTACTGCTTCATAGTTAGCATCTTATTCATTTTGGAAAGAAATCTTCTAATGAAGACAGTGAACTATATAAACCAGTGCCTTATGTTACTTTCTTATCTCTCTGGTGAGTACTGTTTAAGGGATAACTTAAAAATGAGTAAAAGATTCCTAATAAAAGGGTTGTCTCACTACAAGGAATGTTTTTTTATGTTAAAGAACTTGCAAAAACAATCCTTAGCAAATATGTGTCGCATTAACCGTGTCCTATCTATTCCTATATACCCCTCTTGAATAGGCTGCATCAGCTCCTCGGTCGCTATAGCTACATACCTGTTTACTCTCCTAATAGGTCTCCACCGCTGGTTCGCTATACAACAGACCTGGCTTCTACTGCAGCCTAGTGGAAGCCAGTAAACACGCCCCTGAATTCAAAATGAAAGCAAGAAAACAGGACTGAGGTGAGATGTATCAATGTAGTGAGACAACCCCTTTAAGATACAGTAACCAGCAGATGGTAACTATTCTACAATACAGTGTAATACTTTAGCTGAAATAACTTCTCATTTTGTATGAAGAAACCATTCAAGAACATATATTTGCATTTCTTTACATCTACAACCTCTTGTAATTGTTGTACTTTGTAAAAGATAATAAGCAAGGTAAATTTATTTTTTTCCTTTGCTTTACAAAAATTGATCGGCGTTATGCAATGAACAATATAGTTGAATGAGTCTGGCAATGACTTTGTGAGGTTTTAAAGGGGTGTTCTTACCATGCTGTTTCATAGAACCACATCCAGCTTCAGGCTCACACTTTTTATTCAGGTTGTGGTGATTGGCATATCAGCTCGGCTATTCCTTGCTCAACCTGTAAGAGGGACATGATTGATGGAGACTTCTAAATAACAGTGTACAAGACTACAGAGCTCTTCAAGGTTAACATTTGTCAGAAACATAAACAAGCTCCTATGCTGCTGATAAGATACAGCAGTGAGTGACATCATCCTGGCCAGGGCTGCTAGAAGTCTTCTGTGCAGTCCTACAGCAAGGAAGTAGGAGAGATGGCTATCTCTAATACAGCAGCAAATAACCAAAAAATCAAATGTAAAAAGGATTTTTCTATAATCCAAAATGTTATGTTTCAGCCAATGGCAAATTTCAGTTTAAGATCACCCACAACAATACATGCAGTAAAACTAATATAATCTATGGAATTCTTGATTGTTAGAAAACCCATAAAGCTAAGGGTCAATACAAGAGAACAACTGTATAACATGCTATTGGTGAAAGATGGGAAGATCAGTGTACAATAAAAACATCCTAGATGTGTAGCTAAATCTCAAAAGACTTATACTATAGGTAAAATAAAATGTGCCGTCAGATAAGAGAATGTTAAACGTGTTCTAATGCAAAGGCAGTGTAAGGCTACGTCTACACAGCACTGGCTTACAGTCCGATTTTATGTGGATTCAATATTTAGAAACAGCAAAAAAATCTGACTTGAAATCAGCACAAAAAAACGCGGCTAAAAAACGATAGTAAAATACTGGTTGAATTCTACAACAGAATCCGACTGTATTTTTCTTTTGCCGTGTAGATGTTGCCTAACTGAGACACTGGAATTAGTAAAAACCAAAGGGCGACATCTATGAATTCACATGCATGATTTTTGTAACTGGGCACTGACACATAAGTTCTAAATAGTTATAGAGGAGTGTATATTATGACAGTGTTATGCGCCAAACTTTGTATGGCAGTTTTGTCATTAGGCGCATTGCAGGCACATTGCAGATTTAAAATATAATGAACTGGATTTACCCCATGTCTCATGAAGATCAACATTTTTGCAGTTTTGATTATCCTTTTTTTTACCATTTAGGTTTGTATCATTAAGTCTATAGGTAAATCCTCACTGATTTCTTTTTGTGGGACAAATCGACTACCAGAGCTAAAGACAATATAGAAGTTATAAGAATATTGTTTCAAATTTCTCTGTGAAAAATGTTGTAAACCTGATGTTAGAATGACTGGAATGATTGTTCTCTATATAAAGGAACTGCAATCATTGTGTGAACCAATATTGCAGAAATTGGTAAAATAGTGTTTTCTTTTTTCACATGCCTGTACAGTTTTAGGGTATGTTCACACGGCATATTGCGGCACGTACTGTACACGCTGCAATACGTCAGGTGTTTTAGAAGTACATGCTGGCCAGCGCATTCTAAAATACTGACAGCCGGCTCCCATTCACTTCCACTCCCCCCGGCACGTAAGCACCAGGAAGAAGTGACATGTCAATTGTTTATATGTTGGATAAAACATTGGGTATTCATAGCTCTCAATGAGAGCTGTGAATTACCATAATTGCAGGGCATATTTTGGGCGTATTGCAGCACAATCATGCACCAATATACTAACTGCAATTACGCCGCGTGTACATACCGTTTGGTTTGTTTCTTACTTGCATTATTCTTAAGCCCACCAGCCAAAAAAGTAGAATTAGCTGTGCTTCTAAATCCAAACAGTACCTGTGTGCGATGTTTGTCCTTAAATGGATTCTCTGAAAGGGGTTCTCCAGGAAAATAAGAACAAAATATACATAAACTACATGTCATACTGTAAAAATGCCTAAATATTTTTAATTAGAAAAGTCTGCTAGTTTTATTTAGGGGATAATCATTATAGCAGAAGAAACTGGCCACCAGGCTCCTTCCTGTGCTTGAGAAAGAGGGTTGATCCCTTGAAACGTTGCATCATTGCGGCGTTCACCCGGCCGGTTGTCCATGCTACTCCTGTCCTACAAAAGGCAGTGAAGCGCTACTAAGGTATTTACCTGTTATGCAACCTACGTCTACTAGTCTTTTGACTGATACAGATGCGATGCTTTTATTGATTGTATGAAAGTATGTCGTTTTTGGAATAAAGAACAATAATTTTCCTAATATACGGGTCCACCTTTGTCATATTGAAATTGTTTGGACTATGGGAATCCCAGGGAAGATCCCAAAGTGAGACCCAGGAACGTATAGGTTGCTTACAATTATATAAAGGCGGTTGTATATTTATCTATTGAGTACAGCAGTAGGACAGGCTCCATGTTACTTACTGGTTAGACTGAGTAACATAACTGAGCATGTGTGCTGTGCTCAGTCAGTCTAAGAGAAATGCGGTGTGAGGGGTGCAGTGTAGAAAGGAGAATATTTTGAATAAATGTGGGCATACAGTATATATGTGTATATACATTGCTATATATAATACATTTGTTGTGTATATAGTATAGTGTTATAGTCAGCCTAAGATACTTGTGGTGAGGGACAGCTCAGCAGTATAGAAAGGAGACTGTTTCAAACAAAAATGTGCATAGAAATGTGTGTATACATTGCTATATATCAATAATGTGGTGTGGATGTCGTATATAGAATCTATAGCTCAGCTGGGAGGAATCAGGCTGTTCTGGGATATGCAGTTTTCAAACAGCACGCCTAGCAACTATAACATCGACCACTAGTCCATTTACTGCTTATCTTTAGTGTTGCTTCATTACGTGTTCTAATTTTTTGGCGTTTCTCACAGAACCCCTTTAAGGTCACCATGCACCTTTATTGGCATTTGGCCATATAGCTTTATCTTCAATACGAAGAGTGAAAAGAACACTGCCAGACTCCACTGGCAACAGCTTATCTCCCATGGAAGCAAGTTGAAATCCAGTATGCCCCATCTTTAAAAGGGTTGTCTGGAAACACTTAGCTTCTGGTGCCCCAAAATCTATACTCACCTTTCTCTGCTCTTCCATTCTAGGGAGTCTACCAGGTCGTTACCCCTGATGTGACTTGCTTGCGGTGGCAGCCGAGGTGTAGCGAGGTACAAAATCGTAAGGCAAACTCGGAGTCGGGGACAACCGTAAGGTCAGGACAGCCGGCAAGGATCGTGGTCAAGAGACGGAGGCAAGAGGTAAGGTACACGGATATGACAGACGAGGCTCAAGGAGGAGGTGGTTTATACTTTCTGTCATTTTGAAAAAAGATTCACATTCTTCATATTGTAGAAGCTCATCCAAAGCTTATTTTGCACGTTTTTCTTTGGCTTTCACCATTTTTAGTTTTTACTAAAT
>JAODAL010040550.1:0-36786 GCA_025379985.1 Phyllomedusa bahiana
TGGAGGTTTTAGGAACATATAAAATCTCCCGGGTCGGGCAGAAAATAAATATTGAATTTAAATGGCTATGTCCCCATCCCAAATTTTTTCCCTCATTTTCTGGGGTTTTTTTTAAATTAGAAACCTCTGAAAATCTGACTGAAACTTTTCACTAGACTGCCTGAAAAACCCCCCGAAAAAACCAGGGCAAAAAGTCTCAACAAAAAACAAAAAAACCCCCAAAAAAATTTGTCGGAAACCCAGTTCTTTGGAAAAAAAAACTGAAAAATACTCAGGTTCAAAGCAGTTTTTGGGTTTTTTTTTTTTGACTAGTTTTTTAGGCTAGTTCACAGGGGGTAATTTCGGCACGCATTCGCGGTGTTTTCGCATAACACGGGGTTTTGACGCCGAAAACGGTTTAACCTTTCTCCAAAGAAAAAACTATGGATTACCCCTCCTCTCTGTTTAAATACGATCGTTTTATACTGCGGGGGTTTAAGTGCATATCACTTTTTTTCGGCGCTTTCGGTGTGGAAAGGGGATGTCAAGGGGGCCGGGGTTTTTCCCGGCCCCAACCCCCGTGCCCGGGGGTAACACTGATCAGCGCGAGCTCCCAAGACATGATGAAATACAGGGGTCCTCAAACTTTTTTTGACCGGGGGCCAAGACCTTTGGAGGGGCCGGAAATTTTTTTTTAAAAAAAATTTTTTCTTTGTGGGTCGATACAAATTTCGTGATACCCAATTTATTTTTGATTTTTTGGTCCCAGCAGGTAGGTAATTTCGGTCCCCAGCAGGTCTGAGGAGAATTAGGGCCCCCAGAGGTCTGTAGGTAAATTTGGGGCCCCCAGCAGGTTGTAGGTAGAATTTTGCCCCCGCGGTTTTTTGGGAGATTTAGGGCCCCCCGAGGGTTTTGGTAGAATAGGGCCCCAGAGGGTTTGTAGGTAGAATTTGGCCCCAGCAGGGGTTTTAGGTAGATTTTGGGCCCCCGCAGGTCTGTAGGTAGAATTAGGGCCCCCCCGCAGGTCTGTAGGTAGAAATTTGGGCCCAGCGGGTTTTAGGTGTTTAGGGCCCCCCGCAGGTCTGTAGGGGAATTAGGGCCCCCCGAAGGGCTGTTGTAGCTTAGGGGCCCCCGTAGGTCGTAGGTGATTTAGGGGCCCCCCCAGGTCGTAGGTAGATTTAGGGCCCCCAGAGGTTGTAGGAAATTAGGCCCCAGCAGGTAGGTAAATTAGGCCCCCAGCAGGTGTAGGTGATTTGGCCCCCCGCAGGTTTTGGTAGAATTAGGCCCCCCACCGAATAGGTAATTTTTGGCCCCCCGCAGACGTAGGTAGAATTAGGCCCCCAGCAGGGGTAGGTAGAATTAGGCCCCCCGCAGGTGTAGTAGAATTAGGCCCCCAGCAGACGTAGGTAGAATCGGCCCCAGCGGTGAGTAGAATTAGGCCCCCACGGTGTAGGTAGAATTAGGCCCCCCAGCAGACGTCGAGTGTAAATTAGGCCCCAGAAAAAAGAAAAAGAAAGCAGACGTAGGTTAGAATTAGGCCCCCAGCAGTGCAGGTAGAATTAGGCCCCTCAGCAGGTATATTTACATTTGGGCCCCCAGCAGACTTAGGTAGAATTAGGCCCCCCAGCAGACTGGTAGAATTAGGCCCCCAGCAGGTGCAGGAAGAATTAGGCCCCCCTTAAGCAGTATAGTTCCAATTTAGGCCCCCAGCAGTGTAGGTAGAATTATGCCCGCCAGCAGGTGTATAGTAGAATAGGCCCCCCAGCAGTGAAATTTACATTTAGGCCCCCAGCAGGTGTAGGTAGAATTAGGCCCCCAGCAGGTGTAGGTAGAATTAGGCCCCCAGCAGGTGTAGGTAGAATTAGGTCCCCTAGCAGGTATAGATATATTTAGGCCCCCAGCAGACCTAGGTAGAGGTAGGCCCCCAGCAGGTGTAGAGATAATTAAAAATAAAAAAAGTGACATCACACAGCTGACCTGGCTCCTCGCCGCCGTAGCTGCTCCCGGGCTTCTTCTTCGGGCATCTTCTTCGGGCACTCTGGTGAGGCATCCTTCCTGCGCCTCACCAGAGTACTCTGCAGGAGCGGAGAGCCCCTGCTCTCCACAGAAGCATCTATCTGTATGTGCGTCCGGTGAACACACATACAGTTAGTCACGGTGCCGCTGCCATCACCGATCACTAAGGTCCTAAGCCGGTAACCTTAGTGATCGGTATCGACTTAGGACCCAAACGATCTGGCGGCGGAGGGTACGGCATCGCCGGGACTACTGTGGGTTTGGGACATTCTGCATCGGATGGGAGTGCCTGAGGGCGGGACACTTACAATAATGGGAGATGTCTGTGAGTTGGGCAGAGGGCAGACATCTGAGTAAACATTGCAAATGTCCTTTGCCCTTTGCCACTCACAAGACACCTCCCATATATTGTAAGTGTCCGCCCTCAGGCACCTCCCTTGCGCTGCAGAGTTGTCCACCCCCCCCCCCCCGAAGCTGTCCCGCTGTCGCCTGGCTCGCAGAGGCATTCATATTACCTGTCACCGCCCATGCACCTCCCATCATATGGGAGGTGCGTGGACGGTGAAAGTGATGTGAAGCAGCGCGACAGCAGTGGCCAGCTAATAGACCGCACGCCACTCAAGGAACAGCGGCTCTGCCGCTGCCACACCGCCGGTGCCCAGGTGCATCGCGGGCCAGATAAAAATCCTCGGCGGGCCGCAGGTGGCAGCGGCGGGCCAGATAGTTTGAGGACCCCTGATGTAATACATCGTGTGAACATAGCCTTAAAGACTGCTAAATTTGAAACAGAAATCTATTAAGAGAGGGCATGGGGCAAAGTGCCATCTATGTGGTTCCCATTGGCTCAGCTTTATTTACTTGTCTTTTTCTGTAAAAAAAAATAAGGAAATTACTTCCAAACAAGCTGAACAGGACAGAGGAAAACAAAGAAGAAATGCCCAGATGGCACTTAATACCATGCCCCTAGTTGATTGCAACAGCTGCATACAGCAAACAAGACGTAGAGAGAACTACACTTAAATTTAGCAGAGATGGAGTGAATCTAGAACAGCCAAGCAAAATATGTAGAGCAGACCTGAATAAGCGCCCTTTCAGCACAAAAGAAATGAACTGCTGTGACAAGTATGGCAGACAACAAGGGTGACAGCACCCGCACTTCTTGTTCCCTTTGGTATGTGGAAGAGTTGAAATCTACTAAGATGAGATCAGAAGCCCTAGTGTTCTTCACAGGTTTCCTGGATGTCTTCTATGGACCAAAATTCTTGTAGTCCACAAGTTAGGACTATTTTCCCCTGGATCTCTTGATATCTAAAATCTTTTTGCTTCATATTCAGTATCCGGATTGCATCAAAGCTTTACACCTCTCAATATATAGTTCTTTTGCAGGAATGCAGTTTGTGTCAGTAAGACACTGGCTGGCACTTATACACTGCAGTTCAGAAGTATTGCAGTGAATCACCGATCACACAATCTAGTCCCATATAATTAACGTACATAAAAAAATTAAATAGTAAATATAGCACAATAAAAAAAAAATTTGCTAAAAATTAAACATAATAGCCCACTCCACTTTTGTCTAAAGCAGTTAAAAATCTTAAAATAATATATGTATTTGGTATCCCCACATTTATAACAACACATAATAAAGTTAACATGTTATTTATACTACATGATGAAGATCCTTTCAAAATTCTCTAAAATTGCAAAATTGCCTATTAAGCCAATTTTAATCACATATAAAATTAAACAATGACTTATCTGTACCGCAAAACGGCACTACTAAAAATGAGTAACAATTATGAAATGATGGCTTTTGGAATGAAGCAAGGAAAAAAAATATTTAAAAAAAGCCCCCCTTTTTTTACCTTAAAGGGATGTCTCATCCTCCAAGTTTCATAGGATGCATGAATGAAATAATCTGCTTTGCTCTGTCACTCCTGGTCAAGCGTCTGAAATTAGCATATGACTCCTTGTATTCAGACTTCTGTTGTTATTAGTCTAGATTAAATAAATTAACCTTCTCTATGTCCAAGAAGTCTTCCTGAGCTAATGTAAGCAGTAAGTTATTTATGTCTTTTGTCTGAAAGATCAGATAACAACACAATCTCTCACACTGCGGGCTGTTACCCTGTGTGATGGAGTCCACCATCTCATACCTGCTATCAGAACAAACAGCAAGGGAGAAGGATACACAGATCGGTCACATTGGAAACCTGAGAGCCTCAAGAAGTTAATAAAATGCAATTTTGTACTCCTTAACAAAAAGATGAACAAAGCAATATATTTGGAAAACTTCTTCATTTAGTGTTCCCTATATTTTGAAAGCTATTCTTTGTAGTGAGACAACCTCTTTAAGGTCCACAATAGGCCAGTGTTGTAAGGGTAAATAATATTTTTTTTAAATATTTTAATACTCTAATTTTATACAATTTTTTTTATTGATCTCCTATAATATTATCAATACATTTCAAAAGCTTTAGATTTGGTAACTAATATCATGAGTATAAGGATTGTTTTGTACTTTTTTATTTTTGATTGGCAATGCTGCATACTTGTAGATAAATTTGCCAGCTTGCTTTTGGTTACAAGCCAAAGTTTGCAGCTGTGATATTGTAGGTAGGTAGGTCGAGTCCACCCAATAGGTAGGTAGGGGCACCTAGTAAGTGGGTAGTTAGAGCCCCCCAGTAGGTAGGGGCCCTAAGTAGGTGGGCAGGTAGATAAGAGTCTCCTGTAGGTAGGTAGATATTGGCCCCCAACAGGCAGGGAAGAAGAGAGGGGCCCACAGAAGGTAGGTAGATAGTAGCCCCCTGAACTTAGGTAACTAGGAGCCCACCGGGGGGTAGGAAGATAGGGACTTCCAGGAGTTAGGTACACGCCTCTCCAGACTCCCCCCGCGAGTCCTACATGTCACTTCATCATGCCACCTGCGCTGCAACATACAGCAGAGTCAGGGAGCGCATAGCCATGCAAATCAATTGTATGCACTCCGCAAGGACGCACATACAATTGAGGTAGCCTATATGGCCTGTGGCCTGTTCTTTCTACCATTCCTTTGAAGCAAGGAGACCCTTGTTTCACAGTGTGACTGGGCCCCGTATGGCAGTACCAGCTGTACTGCCTTAACGGTGGCCCTGCATTCACTGTCTCCCCCCCCTCCCCGAGCCCTCCAATCCCTGTCTCCCCCATCTCACCCCTATCTGTCCCCTCCAGCCACTGTCTCCTCCCCACTCTGACACCTATGAGTCACTGGATGTAACTGCACTGTAATCACTCGTATGTCTGCAGATCGCCTGTATACAACTGGTATTGATACCCCTATGGTCACTATATGGAAGTAATATACAGCCTGCAGAGCCTGAGTACACTGGTACTACCTCTATAGGGCCACTGTATGGCAGGAGGTGGCAGTGTAAGTTATATTCAGGAACAGTATGGCGGTAGGATGTCACTATGTAATGGTGATATGTTGTCATAGTGTGGCGATATTCTTCAGTAACTATATTGGGGTGATATGTGCTCATGGTGTGGTGGTATAATTCAGTCACTTTGGGCAACATGTATGATTTTTGGCACCCAGACGCCAATTTTAATGTGCATAATATTAGTGTAGCAAGCGCCTGAAATCTAGTACCTGTTCTACTGCGGGTTCCCATTGATTAGCACATTCTAGCACAAAAACAACACTTCTGGCTCAGGTAAACCATTTTTAAAGTGGTTTACCTGTTCCATCAGTAATGCGCCTGGATTTGCCGTACTGAAACTATAAATCTGTAGCTTCATACGCCTCCAGCACGTCCCTGATCTCATGCGCATTACAAAGTGCCGTGGGCGCTCTATAATGCGTCTGATATTGTAGTGCAGCTGTTTAAAAATGTGTTAGGTCAGGGGTTTGTGTACAGCTGGAGGCGTGGCCTAATGTGTCCCTTTTTGCAATCTCTAAAAGTTGAGAGGTATGTTTACAAGGATTCTGTTGTTCAGAGATCAGAAAAAGAAATAAAAACTCACTGCTATCGGTGGATCATGTGACCTGCACTCTGAGTTGCTAAAAACACTCAGTTGTGTGACCCCGAAGTGCATCTCTCTATGCATTCCTATCGGAGGTTCAAAGTCAGTCTTATAGGAATTCATAGAGAGACAGACCTCCTGTCCACATCAAAAGCACAGTGTTTATCAGCTTATCAGATTGCAGGTCATGTGACCTAACAGAGACTGTTGCATCAGACAAAAATCCTGTATGCAGCTGCAGGTAAGCAAAATTACTGTCACTACAATTCACCTAGAAGCAATTTCTAATGTACTAAAGGAGGGGGGAAGGGGGGAGACTGGAGTGGTCATGGAATCTATCGCCATTTTTTTTAACTGATTAAAACCAGATACTGATACATATGCTTTTCTTTTTAGCGGTTGATATTTTCTGAATGTAGATTTCCCATTTCTGTTGCCTGTATATGATAATGGGGAGCAGCCATCTTGCCTGAGCTGCTTTTATCAGCATTTAGAGAGATGCTTTACGGCACCTACATGGGAATAGAAGCCTGTGAACAGGAGCAGACCCATTAACTTATATAAGAAAGTTTGTTAGGCATGCTGTGTGACCTGGGGAGAACTCAATGTGCAGGGAGGAGGAGGTGTGACTATCTCCTATGTTGACTGGTGGATCCTGTGTTATCTGTACGCATTGGGGTCTCCTTTTAGGGTAATTCTGCCTGTGCTGATAGTGAGGAGACTGCTGATTTTTTTCTCTACAGAAAAGGAAGTGTCAGGCTGTTAATAGGCCTAGTGGCCAAAGTGAAAATTGTTGGACTTCAGGATTTATTTTTCTATTGGCAGGGTCCCCAGTGGTTTTTCTGCCGGGACCTGGAGTTCTTAGCATTTTTACCAGGGTCCCCAACGGTTTTTCTGCTGGGACCCTTTAGCTTAGCATTTTGGCAGGTTTCCCAATGGTTTTTCTGCCAGGATCTGGGGTGCTTAGCATTTTTACCAGGGTCCCCATCATTTCTTCTGCCGGGACCTAGGATGCTTAGCATTTTTACCAGGGTCCCCAGTGGTGTTTCTGCTGGGACCCGGGGTGCTTAACATTTTTATCTGGGTCACCAGCCCTTTTCCTGCTGGGACCTGGAGGGCTTAGCATTCTTAACAGTGTCCCCAATGTTTTTTCTGCTGGGACCCGGAGTGCTTAGCTTTTTACCATGGTCCCCAATAGTTTTTCTTATGGGACTCGGGGTGCTTAGCATTTCTAGCAGGGTCCCCAGTGCTTTTTCTTATGGGACCCAGAGTACTTAGCATTTTTGCCAGGGTTCCCAATGGTTTTTCTGTCAGGACCCGGTGTGCTTAGCATTTTTTCCAGGGTTCCCAACGTTTTTTCTGCTGGGACCTGGAGTGCTTAGCATTTTTAACATGGTCCCCAATGTTTTTGTTGCCAGAACCCTTTTGCTTAGCATTTTTAGCAGGGTCCTTAACGGTTTTTCTGCAGGGACCTGGAGGACTTAGCATCTCTAGCAGGGTCCTCAACAGTTTTTCTGCCGGAACCTGGGGTATTTAGCATTTTATCAGGGTTCTCAACATTTCTTCTGCCAGGACTCGGGGTGTTTAGCATTTTTACCAGGTCCCCAACAATTTTTCTGCCGGGACCTGGGTGCTTAGCGTTTTTCCAGGGTTCCCAATGGTTCTTCTGCTGGGGCCCAGGGTTCTTATCATTTTTTCCAGGATCCCCAATGGTTTTTCTGCCAGAACCTGAGGTGTTTAGCATTTTAGCAGGGTCCCCAACATTTCTTCTACCAGGACCCGGGGTGCTTAGTATTTTGGCAGGGTCCCCAGTGGTTTTTCCGCTGGGACCTGAGGTGCTTAGCACTTTTAGCAGGGTCCCCAACATTTTTTCTGCCAGGACCCGAGGTGCTTAGCATTTTTACTGGGTCTCCAACAGGTTTTCTGCCGGGACCCAGGGTGCTTAGCATTTTTTCGCAGGGTCCCAAATGTTTTTTCTTCTGGGACCTGAGGTGCTTATCATTTTTAACAGGGTCCCCAGCGGTTTTTCTGCTGTGATCTGGGGTGCTTGGAGATTTTAGCATACCACTCAATTGTCCTAATTTGAACGGGACAGTCCTGATATTGAGACTGTGTTCTGCAGTCCCAGGCAGGCTGTGCTGTATCCCGATATCCGCAAAGAGCTGAGAGCAGTGTGAGCCCCCTTATTCTCTGACTCCCCTCAGCCACTGCAACTGCTACTCTAACCCCCTCAGTCACTGTCTATGTCCCCCCTTTGACTCCTCCCATCACCATCTCTCTTACTCTGACCTCCCAACTCACTGTTTCCCCCCCTCTAAATCTCCAGTCAGTCTCTCTCCCCCTTTTGAATCCTCCATTCACTGTCTTCCCCCTTATGACTCCTCTAACCACTATCCAACCCCCTGACCCCTCCTGTCACTGTCTGTCCCCGAAGTCACCGGGTCTGCCCCTCTGACTCTTCCAGTCATTGCCCCCCCTCCCCCACGGAGATCCTTCAATCACTGTCTCTTCCACCCTCTGACCTCTCCAGTCACTCCAGAAACAATGACATTTCAGGGCCACATACAACTGAAGCATCTCGCCATAGGCTCTGCAGATTGTATATAACCTCCATAAAGTGGTAGATAGCAGTGTACACAGGCTCTGCAGACTGTATATAACCTCCATACAGTGATCATATAGTAGTAGATACTAGTGTAGACCGGCACTGCAGACTGTATATTACCTCCATACAGTGACCATATAGTGGTCGACACCAGTGTACACAGGCTCTGCAGACTGTATATTACCTCCATACAGTGACCATATAGTGGTAGATACAAGTGCACACAGTGCAGTTACATTTAGTGACTCACAATTGATGTCTTGTCTGATGTGTCATTCTCTTTTTCTTTTCTTCTCCATCTGGTCCAGGCAACCATGATGACTTCTCCCGGCCACCACTCGTCCCTGCACAATTCACAACACAAACACCTGAGACTCCTCACTTTTTTATCATCTTCCTAACTGTGCCCTCCCCCTATGTACAAACTCCTCATCCATAGTGCCCCAAATGGTAAATAATTACCCCCTTGGTGCACTGGTAGTTAGGTATGTAGGGCCTCTAGTAGCTAGGTATATAGTCCCCTTTGGTAGGTAGGTAGATAGGACTCCCATTAGATAAAAAGGTATATAGGATCCTGTCTTGTAGGTAGGTACAGTTGAAACCAGAAGTTTACATAAACTATATAAAAAGACACATATACATGTTTTTCCCCATTATCGACATGAAATCAGAATAAACCTTACCATTTTTGGTCAATTAGGAACCAAAATTTTTTATATTTGCCAAATGCCAGAATAATAGAAAAGATGATTTTTAAGGCATTTTTATTACTTTCTGCAAAGTCAAAAGTTTACTCACGGGGATTACTATGCCTTTAAACAATTTTGGGAGAGCCTCATATGACGTTGTTCATTTGTCTTTGGAAGCTTCCGTAGGTTTTATTGGCAAACATCTGAGTTAATTAGAGTATCACGAAGAGAATTTGTGGACTTCAGAAGGCTGGATCATCCTTGGGTGCAATTTCCAAATACCTGAAGGTGGCCTCGTTCATCTGTACAAACAATTATACTTAGTTCAAAAAGACAGGAATGTCCAGCCATCAGGGGTACGTCAAGAAGAAGATGGGTTCTGTGTCTCAGAGTTGAGGCATGCTTTGGATCCGACATGGCATGATTCAAACCAAGAACAAAAGCAGAAAGACCTTGTGGAATATGTTGGCGGATGCTGGTAAGTTTGTGTCGTTATCCACAGTGAAACGAAGTACTGTATTACATGAGCTGAAGGCCACTCTTCCAGAAGAAGCCTTAACTCCAAAAGAGACATATAAAAGGCAAATGACACAGGAAACAAGATCCTTCAATTTTTGAAGACATCATAACTAAAATTGAAAATGTTTGGCCATAATGGGGACTTTCGTTATGTTTTGATGAAAAAGGAGGAAGTTTGGAAGGCCCTTAGAACACCATCCCAACTGTTGAAACATGGGGTGGAAGCATCATGTGTGGGGTTGTTTTGCTTGGTAGGATGGTAATGGTGCACTTCACAAAATAGTTGGCATTATGAGGAAAAAAAATTTATGTGGCAATACTGAAGCAACATCTCAAGACATCATCCAGGAAGTTAAAGCTTGGGCGGAAATGGTCTTTCAAATGGGACAAAGAATGAAGACATACGGGCCACAAACTGGTTACAAAGTGGCTAAGATAACCAAGTCTGATGTTTTGAGTGGCCATCACAAAAGCTATTTAAATGTATGGGCAATTGCTGAAAAGGGCAGGTCGTGAACAAGCAACTCAATCCTCTCTCTCTCATTATTCTGACATTTGGCAAATATAATAATTTAGGTAATCCTAATTGACCTAAAATGGGTAAGGTTTATTCTGACTTCGTCAGATAGTACGGAAAGACATGCATATGTGTCTTTTTATATAGCGTATGTAAACTTCTGGTTTCAACTGTATATAGGGCCCCTAGAAGGTAGGTAGGTAGATAGAGTCCCCCCCAGTTGGTAGCTACAGTCTCCACAGTAGGCAGGTATAGTCCCTCAATAGGTAGGTAAGTAGATAGGGCCCCCAGTAGGAAGTTAGGTAGATAGGGGTCCCAAGAAGGTAGGTATATAAAGTCCCCTCCAGGAGGTAGATAGGGGCCCCCCAGTCGGTAAGTAGGATGGGGAAACCCCCCAAATTGGTAGTTGATAACAGGGCCTTATTTGGTAGGTGGGAAGGAGCCCCATTTGGAAAGTAGGTTTAGGGGGCCCCCGTAGGTAGAAGAGCCCCACCAGAAAAGGTGGGTTGGGTTTAGTGGGGGCCCCCCAAGTAAAAAGGGGGGAAGTGGGGCCCTCAGTAGGTAGATAGGGACCCCCAGAAGGTAGGTTGGTAGATAGGGGCCCCCAGTGGGTTTAGGAAAATTTAGTTTGGGGGACCCCCCAGTAAAAGAGGCCTGCGGCTTGTTTCTTTCTCCCATTCCTTTGAAGCAAGGGACCCTTTTCACAGTGTGACGGGGGCCCCCGTTTTCCCTTTTTACCAGCGGGTATTTCCAATAAACACCCGGGCCCTGGTAAATAGGTGTCATCAAAAATTTTGCAACAGAAAAAAAAGGAGAGTGGAAGAGTCACAGGAAGGCAAAGAAAAGTAAAAGTCCTTTGGCTACATAACTCCGGGATGCCCCGCTTCATTGTAAACAACCCCCTGTAAAAGGGGGAAAGGGAGGAATCCCCGCACAAGCCCCCATTTTTAAAGGGAGGTGAGGGGCGCAAGTGTACTTTCGACCTTTTGGTAACCATTTACATCGTGGGATCTGCATGTTTGTTGGGAATGAAAATGGTACCTAAACACCACCGGCGTTTGGCATCA
This sequence comes from Phyllomedusa bahiana, assembly GCA_025379985.1. Taxonomy (NCBI): domain Eukaryota; kingdom Metazoa; phylum Chordata; class Amphibia; order Anura; family Hylidae; genus Phyllomedusa; species Phyllomedusa bahiana. The sequence goes on from JAODAL010040550.1 coordinate 11,398, forward strand.
GGTGGGTCGTCTATCCGCAGACCCACGTGGTTACGAATGGTCTGAGGGTGCCTTTTTGTTGCCTCTAAACCCCCTTAAACTTTTCCCCCCCCCCCGGAGGAGGGGGATGTTCCCATTATCATCGGTTCCACATGGCATTTTTCACAATAAAAAACGGTCTTCCGTGGGGTTGATGTAGCCAAAGGACACCCTTTTTTTCTTTCGTGACTTTTCCAGCCCTCTCTGTATCTCTGTTTAAACCCCGGGCTGATGACACTCTTTTGCCCACCCCAAGCTGTTCCATTACTTTAAAAGGGAAAAATTCTGCTTAAACCCTCGCAAAGGCGAGGTCTGTTGGGTCAATTGTAGGGTGTTGTCTTGGTCTCAAAGATGTAAAATTTTGAAAAGCATTTATGGGGAAAAGGGCTGTTTAAATCCCAACCAAAATTTATCCTCGAAATTTTTTTTGGGGGATTCAGGGATCAAAACACCTGTTGTGAATTTCGCCAATTTTTTTCCTTGTTAGGATCAGCAAGATGGCAAAAAGTCCTGAAACATTTAACCAAAAAATTTGGGCATTTTTTGCCCTTTTAAGTTTTTGAGATGGTTTCATTTTGGTTTAAATTAAAAAAAAATAGTAGTGTGTAGTAGGGGGGAGTAGTGAATTTGTGTTTGTTTTTTTGGGGGTCCATGCTCAAACCCTTTTACCTAAAACAAAAAAACAAGGGCACATCATCTAGGGAGGTGAACAATTAAAATCTGGGAACACTCCACCCAAAAAGGGCCCTTTTTTGTTTGAATGGCAAGATGAGGCCACTTCAGTAAAAAAACACATAATTGCCCCACAAAAGTTTCTCTTTAAAGGGTTAAAGAACTCTCAGACCATTAGAAAAATGCTCTCTTGGTTTTATAAATGGAGATAGCCTCTAGGCAAATAAGCTTGGTCTCTGTTACCATTTTTAGGGAAATAGGGATCCCCTATACATTTCATAGTTTGTAAGTACCCCACAACCCCTTTTTGGGTGCCTCCTCAAACTTAAAAGAGTTAAAATACAAGGGCCCCTTTCTTAGCAAGGGAGAAAAAATGCTCTCAACTGATGAGGGGGCAAACACCCCCAAAAACCAGTGTTTGCAGATGGGGTAAATTTTTATTTGGAGAATACTGGTTTTTTCCTTTAAATATTTTGTCATATTTTTAAAGGGGGTTTTTCACCCCGCTGTCTCCAGAGCAGTTTCATTCATGCATCCTTTCTCTTTTCCCGGTTTAGGGTTTTTGGTAGTTAGCATTTGCTCTTTGGGATTCAAGGTCTGCTAAATTTTCTAAAATAAAAAATCTCTGCTTTTTTAAGTCCAAAAAGAAGCTCCCGATCTAAAGTTTAAAAAGTTGTAGGTGTCCTTTGTTTGTAAGATCAGTTAAAAGGTTTAAGCTCTCAAAAAATGCCTGCAGTTCTTTTGGGGCAGACCCTTTTTGAAAGACATTAAAACCCTGCTATCAGTTAAAACAATAGCAGGGGGGATGCCCGGGCAAAGGGGGGTCAGTAATCTAGGAAACCTGAGTGCACTCAGAGCTAATAAAAAACAATTTTTTTCCTTTTAAAAAAGGGAAAAAAGAAAAAAAGCAATATATTTTGGGGAAAAAGTCTCCATTTACTTTTTCCCTTTCATGTTGAAAAGTTAATTTTGTTTTTGAGACAAAACCCCTTTTTTTAAAGGTCTTTAAGCGTTTGGGTTTTTAACTGTAATGGATATTATTTCCATAGGTGGCACTCAAGGCTTTTTTTGCAAAGACATCAAAGGGTGGGGGCTTTTAAAAAGGGTTTTCTCCCCATTTTCTGTCTCGCAGAGCCAAAAGGAAGCTTTCAGACCCACAAATTTCTGGTTTGGCCTTTTGGGTTTGGTTTTTATGGCAGTTATTTGCATTTCAGCTCTGCTATTGCTAGCCGTTTCCCATTCCCCGGGAACCCTGAAGGGGGCAGGGGGTTTTAGATCTGAAAGTTCCCAAAAAATACAGAGCTCTAAAGGGTTTGGAAAAATTTGTCATTAATATTTCCTGTGCTTTGAAATAAGAAAAAGATTTCCTGAAAAAAAGAGGTATTATTCCCGAAACGTCGCAAGGGGGTCCTTTCTCCTAGTGCAGCGGCCCCACACTCCCCTTTTTAAAAGTACCTACATGGAACTTTGAATTTTTCCACGAATGGAATGAGCGTTGTTCTGCTACCCTTCATAGGATGAAAAATGTGCGGTAAGCCTAATTAGGCTATGATATGTTTTATATTTTGTAAGAAGATAAGTTTGAATTATTGGAACACCATTTCTGATACTTTAGATACATGAAAATTTGAGTTTCTTAGTGTAAATTTTTGCTCAAAACTGTAATAAGCCCACCTGCCGTCGACAAGGCAACCTCAATACAGATGGGAACCTACGCTATATATTATCTCTTTTGGTGCTTGTTCAGACCTCCACATTTCAGGGAGAGAAGATTCCAGCTACAAGCTACTATGCATTGATTTAAAAACCTGTGTAGATGGGCGGAGTGCAAAAGCCAAAGTGGGGGAAGCAACTCCCCCATACAAACAGTCTTAAAAAACAATGTTTGGTCTGCACATCCAAAAATATTTTTTTCTTTTTACAGTCCGCCCATCTCCAAAGGTTTTTTTTTTTTATTCAAATAGATTTTATTCAACAAAAAGTAATGACAAAAAGTTACAAAAACAACTGCAGATGAAAACAGTAATCATCAGGATAGCAATTATAAAAGGGTTGCACATTAAGTAGCCGGAATATACAACAACAAGTGCCTCAGTCTGTAAGGATCTAGATACATAGAGATGCCTCTTTTAGAGCAGACCCGGAACTCCAGCCACCCCAGGCACCCAGACTCTCACAGGGTAACTAGAAAAGCATGTGATGTGAGCATCAGTACTAGTTCTGACGCGCTGTAGGTAGCAGGGTCCGACGGCCAGAATTGCAAGGCCTTGTCAAGCGTTTATGCATTACTCAGGTGCAGAGGGAATATAAAACAAACGATTCCAGAACAAATAAACACTAATACAAACATCCGTTCAACGGCTCTTCGGTGACATCTCATCTCTCCAACATAGACCGATACCTTACCTTCCGATTCTAGTTTTTCACCTCCAACCTAACCCAAGGAAACGGGGTGAAATTTAACAGAGACCAGAGGCTGTTTTACAAAAGAGAAGAAAGGTATTGGTTCGAACCGCAAAATGAAATCCAATCCCCCCAGGTTTTCAAGTATTTGCTATGACATAGTGGTGAGTTGGTTCTGAACTCCTCGAGGCGCTGCAGTACATGCATCTCCCGAAACCAATCCGTAAGCAACGGACGCGTACTAGAGAGCCAGAGTCTGGGAATAACTAACTTAGCAGCCAGAAGCATAAATGTGATGAGGTGAGATTTGAGGAGGGCAGTAGAGAGCGGGATATCAAAGAGTAGATCCGAGGCAGGGGAATTTGGGATTCATACTCCTGTTACTTTGCAGATTACATCAATAACCTCCTTCCAGAATGGTTGGAGAATCGAGCATCCCCACCAGATGTGGGACATACTGTAGTTCCTCTCTCCTTCCCACAACGCCAACAGACGCTTGGGGAGGAAGGATACAGAATATTCAGCAGTGCAGGGACTCGGTACCACCTGGTGACAATCTTATAGTTTAGTTCATGGGCCTTGGATTTATGTATGAGTTGGAACGTTTTCAACCATTCCTCATCAGTAAACGTTATATTTAATTCCCTCTCCCACCCATCCTGGAAGGAGGCCTATCTCTACCCAGAGAGCCGGTCAGGAGCTTGTAGAGACCTGAAAGAGCTCTCCTCTCCGAGTATTTGCCAAGGCACCATAACTCAAAGGTGGTAGGGGGTCTATGAAAAGTCAGGGCTTGTTTCCATTTAGTACAGAAGCTGCTCAGCTGATAGAAGAAGAACTTGGAAAAGCCGATTGCACCCGTGTCTCCCACCAGCTCCCCGTAAGTTTTCAGAGAGTTCTGATCTAGGACTCTATCCATGACAGATGAGACAGCCGACCCCCCAAATAGGCGGGCCAGGGGAACCTTCAGAGACCCCGGAACAGCCAGATTTCCTAGAAGCGGAGCACACGGACCCCCGGGTGTAAAAATTTTCAGCTTTGATGCAAACGACCTACATGTCAAGACTGAGGTTTGTGCTATCAAGGGGATGCGACTCACTAGACTCGTGGGTAATAACGAGCGAGGCAGCCATGGCAACGCTGCTATGGGTGCCTTATAAAGCCCTGCTTCCAGCAAGACCCAACTCTTGGGTCCCTCGCTATTAAATGCGTCCAAGATGCGGACCGCTGTGGCAGCCAGGTAGTAGGCCCGGAAGTCCGGAAGGGATAAGCCACCCTCTGTCTTTGGATATAGGAGTCTAGGGAGAGCATTCATTTTTAAAATGTTGAAGTCTAGAGAGAAAAGGAGCAAAGTTTAGGTCATAGGTTAGGCCTAAAGATATAGGGATCTGAATCCCCAGATACTTGAAGGACACCTTCTCCCAGGAGAGGGGAAAGGATGACATCAGGGAGGTCAGCTGAACCTGAGGAATGTTAAGGCTAACGGCTGAGCTCTTTGTCATATTTATCCTATGATTGCTGTAGGAACTATACTCATCTAACACCCTGATTGCTGCTGGCAGAGAGGAAACTGGATCAGTAAAATATAACAGTAGGTCATCCGCGAAAGCGGAGCATTTAAAGTGGAGTCTCTCTACCTGAATTCCTTGTACCCAGGGTCAGCTCTCAGAGCTTGCATTAAGTGTTCCATGGCCAAGATGTAGAGGATAGGGAGAGGGGGCATCCCTGCCTGGTGCCATTCCCAATTGTCAGGGGGGAGGAAAGGATCCCATTGATTCGTAATTGAGCCTGGGGGGAAGTGTAAAGAGCCATAATCTTACCCATAATACCCGCCCACAACCCCAAGGATTACAGAACCCCATTCAGGAAAGGCCAGGCCACGTGGTCAAAGGCCTTCTCCGCGTCGAGAGAAAGAAGAAGGCATGGGACTTTCTGTGTCTGGACATGGTGGATTAGGGAGAATGTCTTGAGGGTGTTGTCTCTCGCCTCCCTGGAGGGGACAAAGCCCACCTGGTCCGGATGGATAAGAGAGGTAAGCAGGGGGTTAAGTCTATTAGCTATCAACTTTGCAAAGATCTTCCTATCCGAGCTTATTAGGGATATCGGGCGATAACTTTGACAGTGCGACGGGTCCTTACCTTCCTTAGGTATAAACACGATGTGAGCTCTCAGGAAGGCCGGATCAAATGGAGCGTCAACAGAGGCCGCGTTGAAAGCCCTGAGAAGGGGCTGCATCAATTCCGACCTCAAGACTTTATAGAATAAGGCCGTGTATCCATCCGTTCCCGGGCTCTTCCCAGGTGGAAGTGAGTGTATAGCTGATCCCAGTTCCTCCTCTGTAAAGGGTTCCTCCAGGGAGATGCGAGAGTCCACAGGAAAGCGCGGGAGGGTCGTTTTTTCTAGATAAGCTTGAAGCGAGGGGGGTTGACTGATCGGAGTATGAAGATTGTATAATTCTGAATAGTATTGATGAAAGACTTTAAGAATATCTTCCGTCAGGTGGACTGTTTGCCCTGTCGAGGATTTGATCGAAGGGAAAAACAGTGCCGCCCTCTTATCCCTGAGCGCCCTGGCCAATGCCCTCCCCGGTTTGTTGCTCCAGGTATAAAAGGAACTGGCACAAAGTTGTCTGTATCTCTTATGCCTACGGTCCATTAGTTGGAGGATCTCGTGACGAGTTTGAATCACGGACCCCAGGTCCCTCTCCTGCCCCGAGGCTTTATGTAGGGCCTCCAAGGATACTAGTTTCATCATGAGGGATTGGAGCTTAGCCGTAGCTTCCCTTTTGAGACGCGCCCCATGCTTGATAAGGATTCCTCTGAGAGTGCACTTCGAGGCCTCCCATTGGGTCTGGGGGGGGAGTCTGATCTAGCTCATGTGCTGTGGCGAACATGTCCGCCGTACGTTGTAATTCTGCCAGGCATAGTGAGTCTGAGAGGAGTGACTCATTTAGTCGCTAAGTGAAGGCAGAGCGACTAAGGTGCGGAAACGCCAAATCGCAGTGGACAGGGGCGTGGTCCGAGTGGATTGTGCTACCTACTGATACTGAGATCACGTATTTAAGGAGGGAGTGCTGGGGGTAGATATAATCAAAACGGGCGTCAGGGTTAGGTGGGTCGGGGGAGACAGTAAAGTCTCTGTCATGTGGATGTAGCAGTCTCCAAACGTCCACAAGTTGCATGGTATGGAGCAATTTCTTGATTTTGTTGAGGACGTGATACGCCACAGAGGAGCGCTTGGTAGAAGTGTCCAGCATAGGATTCAAAGCAAGATTAAAATCCCCCCCAGCACTATTTGCCCCTGCGCAAAGTGAAGTAACTCATCCAGAACCTTAGCCAGAAAGGACCACTGCCCTGTGTTGGGGGCACAGATATTGGCCAGCGTATAAATTAGACCCTGCAGTTTCACTTTCACAAACAGAACCCTAGCATCTTCATCTCGGTAGGTATCAATGACCGAGACTGGAAGGGACTTATGAAAGAAAATGGCTACTCCCTTGATTTTTGTGGAAGAACTACTGTTGTGGCACCAGGCAGGGAAGTACCGATTTCTGAAGGACTGAATGTGGGAGGAGAGAAGATGGGTCTCCTGTAGAAAAACAATTCTAGATTTTTGTTTGTGAAGGTGGAAGAGAATCTGAGATCTTTTTTCGGGGGAATTAAAGCCCTTAACATTAAGGGACGTGATACAGATATTCGCCATAAGATCGACGTGTGTCATATGAGAGGACTTTACCCCCAAATATCAGAGAGGAGGCCGCCACAGCAGAAGAGCCAAAGAGCGTATCAAAAAAGGATAAGGATAACAAACACTGAACAACAAAAAACAAAGGCCTAACGAGAGAACGCCAAAAACCTAAAGAGGGCAGATAACTGACTGCTACGGCCATTTGGATAGACCAAAGAGCCTAATCTACATGGGGGATCTCCCACTAGAAGAACAGGAAGGCAACGCAAGTGTGGCTGGAGAGCCCACAAAGAAGGAGGACAGAGGAGAAGAATTCAGATAAGGAGAGGGAGTCGCTGTATCGCTAGGTGCCGCTGCCAGCTGGCCCCCAGAAACTCCTCAAGAGTTGAGTGAGACAGGCGTGGGGTGTCCTGTTCACAGCACCCGCCTCCCTCACCTGAAGCAAGAGAAAGAGGGGGGAGTGACAGAAGGAAGTGGGTAAAGGGGAAAGGAGAGGTTAGAACAGAGGAGGAGCCCTGATGGGACAGGCCCCCACAGCCTGGTTAGCAACGAGACAATAAGTTCAATAGAAAGACATTAGAAAAACGTATTATTTAACGAGACCAAAAGACAGATATCAAGAAGGACCAAAGAGCACAAGTCCACAGTCCATAGGGTCTAAGCTGGTATGAGGTGCTCTCCTAACCGAGACTAGGTAGCATATTGCAAACCAAAGAAGATCAGTGATAAGAGGGGATAGTCTCGTAACAAGAAGGGCAGAAAGCAGGAGGATCAAGGGGAGTACGCACTCCCTGTCCCTGAAGGCTGTCAATGATGTGGTCTAGCCCGCAGTGGTTGGTCTCCTGGGCTTCCCTGTCTGCGCCGAGATCGTTGTGGTTTCGCAGAAATCAAGTGGGTGCGCATTCTCTGATGCTCCAAAAGTTGAGACCTCCCCGGGTTGGGGTCTGCTGAAACAGCCAGTGGCCAGTCCAGGAGGGATATGTCCGGGAGGTCAAGAGATGCTAAAAAAACAGGCAGATCCTCCGGTGACCGGAAAGTGAGCAGTTTATCAGCATTTCGCACCTGGAGGGAGAAAGGGAAGCCCCAACGATAGGGAATATTCTTGTCCTGAAGAGAGGAGAGAAGAGGCTTGAGCGCAACGTACGTCTAGACAGGTCTGGGAACAGTTGTAGCTTGGTTTCCTCATATTCTATTCTAGGAAGAAGACGGGCTTTGCGCAGGATCTCTTCTTTAATAGTGAAGTGGTGCACTCTGCAAATGATTAAACGGCCGGGAGGATCGTGCTCTGTGGCCTTAAGCTTTGACTTATCGAAACTCAAAAAAGGGGCCCCCCTCGGGCTTGCCAAATAGGGGTTAAATATTTTCTTGACGGGTAATTTTCCCCTTTTCCCGTTTCCGGTAGACCCTACCAATTTTTTTCCCCCTGCGTTCTCTAAGTATCAAGGGGTCAAAAGGTGAAGGGGTTTGAAAACTTGTCTTTTGGGGGCTTTGCAAAAAAGATACAAGGTTTCGTTGATTCCTGGCTTTCTCAAGCTGGTGGCTCTTCCCGGGAAGTCCCAACATTGGTTTGGACTGGGCGAAGATCTTGGCGCCAGGCCTTGATCCGCCGCTATGGAGCTGTTTGTTTATCGGGAAAAAGAAATAGTTTAAGTTTCCCCGGGTGGTGGACTCCGGGGCACGCTAGCTGTTTCAGGTTATCTACTGATGGCGGGGCCTTGGGGCCTCCAAAGATCCCAAGGATGCGGGGTGGGTAGGCTGATTCTGTGGCGGGTTCTCACCCCCATCAAAGTTTGGGGCTTGGGGTCCAGGGGGCTCCCTTTCTGCACAAGGATCGGGGTAACCTCATGACCGGGGGGGGACCCCAGGGGGGTCGGACCCAATTTTTAAATAAATCCCAGGTATCTTGTAGGGGAATTTTTTTTCCAAAAAGTGGTGTTTTGAACGGGCACTAAAAGAGGAACATAAGAGTAGGGTTTCCATTGGTATTGGGTTGTTTTTCGACGGCGGGGGGCTTTTACATTTTGATCAAAAATTACTTTGAAAACTCAAATTTTTAAAAATACAGAATTATTTTCCAATTTTTCCCACGTTTCTTTGAAAGTTTTTAGTCTATTGGGGGGTTTTTTTGATATTTGGAGTGTAAAAATATGGTTGTGACAGTATCAAGAAAAAAGAAAATCTCAGATAGTGTTTTTCCCAGTTGCTCCTGGCTCCAATGCGAGGTTTTTTTTTTATTTGCTATCTGTGGGAATTTGTGTGATTTAAAATTATTATTCAACATAACAAGTGTAAAAAAATTAGGGGGGTAGGAATTTTTTTTTTGACTGAATGGCAATTTTGGGCCTTTAGGGGCCTGTAATTGATCAAAAGGGAACGTATTTTTTGTCTTTGGGAACAGGTTTTAAAATGTTAGATCAAGCTTTTCCATGCTGTTAGATAAAATGTAACTATGTATTTCCACCAATGCTTGCTCCTGCCCATGTGATCAGCGAAAAAAAGAAAGCTTCTCATGGTGTGGGATGTGACTTCTTACCATGATCCAAAAAAAACCAAAAATGGGGGGCCCCCATCCCAAAAGTAAAAAAAAATGGACCGGGAAAGCTGACATGGGTACAGTCAGGGGGGTTGCTAGGTTCCAAAACATCCGGGGCTCGGGGCCCCTTTTTGGGTTTTTCCCCCTCTTTGTGAATGCATGTTTTTTTTCAGAGAAAAAAACCCTTTGTTCCTGTCACTAAAATTTTTCACATCCCACACAGATCCCATCCATTCCTCAGCTCCGTACAGAAAAATCACCAATGACAAAATTACTTTTTCGAACTTTTCACCTTTTATATGAAAAACCCTAAAACATCACCCAAATAATCCACCTTTCTGGAGAAATTACCAAAAAGTGATTGTGACTAAAAACACTCCTACAAAACCAGACCCCAAAACTATTACTACTTTGGTCAAATAATCCGCCAGAAACCTGATAACCGACCCCCATGTGACTACCAGCTGTACCAGGTTTATTACATATCCACCCCCTACAGGGGCCCTTAGTGGGAGATACTAGTTGTATGAGACTCGCCCCAATATAAAATGATTACCCCCGCTTTACATTTTAACTCACCAAGACGTCTTTTTGATGTGTCTTTACTTTCCCTTTTTTCTCCACCTTTCCCCCCTTCATGGTTTCCCGGGCCATATCGTCCCTGAGGATTTGGACACAAAACTTTGAATCCCCACATTTCCACAACCCCTTAAATTTTTGGTATAGCATCCCTCTTAGGTTTTTGGGGGAAAGAAGCAGTATATGGGGGCCCCAGGCAGGTATATGGGGGCCACAGGGAGGATTGGGGGCCCCAGGGGTAAAGGGGCACTGAGGCGAATATGGGGCACGAGGGATATAAAGGGGCACTAGGCAGGGATATAAAACATGAGGCAGGGATTTAAGGGCACTGAGGGGTTAAAAAGGGGGCCCCAGGCGGATAGGGGGGGCACAGCAGGTATAGGGGGGGAAAAGGGAGTTTGGGGCCCCAGGGAGGTTATAGGGTATTGAGGGGAGAATTTGGGGGGACAGGCGTATATGGGGGGACTAAGGGAGTTAAGGGGGCCCCAGCAGGGATAGGGGCCAAAAGGGATATATGGGGGGCACGGCAGTATATGGGGGCCCCAAAGGGAGGGAAATTTTGGGTTTTTAGGGAGTATATGGGGGCATGAGGGGAGTTTATGGGGGCCACAAGCGGTTTAAGGACATGAGGCATATATGGGGGGAAGAAGTATATGGGGGGACAGGGGGGTTTGGGGGGGCCGCAGGTAATGGGGGCACAGGCGGGTTTTAGGGGCAACAGGGAGGGATTTTAGGGGGCAAGGCATCATATGGGGCCACAGGAGGGATATGGGGGGGCCCCAAAGGGAGGGTATGGGGGGAAGCAGTAAATTGGGGGGACAGGGAGTATATGGGGGTATGGGGGTACGGGAGTAATGGGGGGCCCAGGAGGTATAAAAGGCACAGAGTAGGGGCCACCCGGCAGGGTTTTTGGGCACAGGGGTATATAGGGGGCAAACAAAAGGGGTTTTTGGGGGGCCCCAAAGGCAATATGGGGGGCCCAAGGGGAGGGTATGGGGCCCACAGGGGATTATAGGGGAAAAACAGGGATTTTTGGGGGGCCCCAGGGAGGGGATTTTAGGGGGACAGGGAGATAAGGGGCACTAGGCAGGAAACGCTTAAAAATAACAACATTAAAATCACCTTAACTCCCCTTGGGGGAGCGCGCTCCTCCTCTTCAGCCCGCGTTTTCCGGCAGTCCTCGGCGCACTGCCTATGACGCCTTGCCCGGGGGACAGGCACGTCGCCTGTGAGGACCCGCAGCCTCGCTGTGGCCTCGGTCCCACCTGTCGCGGGCAGGGGCGTTCGCTCTCGCCCCCGCAAAGCCTAACTGTGTGTGCCCCAGGGGACCAATCAGCTAAGACCCATCGGTGCCCAGCCCGCGCAGAGGCCTGGAGCCGGGAGATTTCGGGGCACGGGGTTTTTATTCGGGGCCCGAGCCCTGAATAAAACAGCCTAGCGACGCCCCTGGCAACAGTACAAATGCAAATGCACAAAACTGGATAGCAGCACTCTGCAACGCTAAGACAACAAATATTGAATATATAGATTATTTAAAAATGTATTCATGCTATATGTCATAAATAGGAAACACTGAGGCTCATAGCGCACATTTTATCAAAACTTTGAGGGTTCTTCCACCAACAGCAAGGTGAAGGCATCAAAACTATGAATTAACACATGTGGAATTATATACTTATCAAAAAAGTGTGCACTCCCCTTACCTCTTTTAAACCAGTGCAGGCTAATTCAGTAGCAAGTTCCTATCACTCCCTGAGAGGTTGTAGTCTGAATGGACTCCTAGTGAGGTAACATGTTAGTGTTAGGGACTCACCTGTGCTGGGTTTCCCCTTGACGCTATTGGGGGGTGAGCTTAAACAATTCTTGATAAAAAAACTGTAAACTAAGAATCCCAGGTTTTTCATATTTTCCTTTAGAAATAAGCATTTTCAAAAAATTCCTATATTCCCTTGATGTTTTACTTTAGTTTTGTAGTGTGCCACTGATATTTGTATTAGATTTATGCTTTTGCCTTACCAGTGTGCACCTATGCTTACGTTTTTCAAAATATATGGATGTGCACAGCCAAATTAATTTGTGTAGTCTTTTTGGGGAGATGGCAACCTATTGGTTGCTGCATCCCCTTACCTCTTTTAAACCTTTTGCAGGATAATTCGTAGCAAGTTCCTATCACTCCCTGAGAGGTTGTAGTCTGAATGGACTCCTAGTGAGGTACATTTTAGTGTTAGGGACTCCCTGTGTGGGATCCCTGACGCTTTTGGGAGGTGAGTTTTAAAAACAATTCTTGATCAAAAAACTGTAACTAAAAATCCCAGGTTTTTCATATTTTCCTTAGCAATATGCATTTCAAAAAATTCTTATATACCTTGATGTTTTACTTAGTTTTGTAGTGTGCCACTGATATTTGTATTAGATGTATGCTATTGCCTTACCAGTGTGCACCTTATGCTTACGTTTTTCAAATATATGGATTGTGCACAGCTAATAATTTGTGTAGTCTGTTTGAGGGTTTGGAAAACTCATTGGCTTGCTGCACTCCTTACCTCTTTTAAACCAGTGCAGGATAATCAGTAGCAAGTTCCTATCATCCTGAGGGTTGTAGTCTGAATGGCCCTCCTAGTGAGGTAACATGTTAGTTGGGTTAGGGACTCCCTTGAGCTTTTGGGAGGTGAGCTTAAACAATTCTTGATAAAAAAACTGTAAACTAAGAATCCCAGGTTTTTTCATATTTTCCCTTAGCAGAAAATGCATTTTTAAAAATTCCTATATACCTTGATGTTTTACTTAGTTTTGTAGTGTTCCACTGATATTTGTTTTTAGATTTATGCTATTGCCTTACCAGTGTGCACCTATGCTTACGTTTTTCAAATATATGGATGTGCACAGCCTAATTAATTTGTGTAGTCTATTTTGAGGGATGGCAACCTCATTGGCTTGCTGCACTCCCCTTTACCTCTTTTAAACCAGTGCAGGAATAATTCAGTAGCAAGTTCCTATCACTCCCTGAGAGGTTGTGTAGTCTGAATGGACTCCTAGTGAGGTAACATGTTAGTGTTAGGGACTCCCCTGTGCTGGGATCCCTTGACGTTTTTGGGGGGTTTGAGCTTAAACTAATTCTTGATCAAAAACTGTAAACAAAGAATCCCAGGTTTTTCATATTTTCCTTAGCAGTAATGCATTTTCAAAAAATTCCTATATACCTTGATGTTTTACTTAGTTTTGTAGTGTGCCACTGATATTTGTTTTAGATGTATGCTATTGCCTTTCCAGTGTGCACCTATGCTTACGTTTTTCAAAATATATGGATGTGCACAGCCTAATTAATTTGTATAATAGAAATTCTAACAGTCCATTCAGTAGGACTATCAGCTGTGTATCCACCTGACTTCCGAACAACCCAACTGATGGTCCCAACCCCATTTACAAGGCAAGAAATCCCACTTATTAAACCTGACAGGGCACACCTGTGAAGTGAAAACCATTTCAGGTGACTACCTCTTGAAGCTCATCAAGAGAATGCCAAAAGTGGGCAAAGCAGGAATCAAAGCAAAAGGTGACTACTTTGAAGAACCTAGAATAAAAGACATATTTTCAGTTGTTTCACAGTTGTTTGTTATGTATATAATTCCAATGTGTTAATTCATAGTTTTGATGCCTTCAGTGTGAATCTACAATTTTTATAGTCATGAAAATACAGAAAACTCTTGAAATGAGAAGGTGTGTCCAAACTTTTGGTCTGTACTGTAGTTGGTCCCTAATGCTCTGAAAAGTAAAGAGACCTGGATAGACACTGCGAAAGGTAACATTTTGAGTAGTTTTGATCAAAAATGTGCGATAAGAGCCTCAGATTTTCATGTTTATGATATATCGCAGAAATGCATTTTGAAATACTCCATATATTCAATGTTTGTCTCTCAGTGATTGCAGAGTGCTACTGTCCATTTTGTGCGTTTGCATTCTTACCATGATCAGCAAGATGAGAAAGCTGCTCACGATGTGTAATGTGTCTTCTTACTATGATCAGCATCCTTGTCCATGTGCAGCAGGAGGTTAAATAAACAATTCATACAAAATAAATTATCACACAGGGCACAGTTTTCTAATATTCATAAATTACTCTGTACGCTTTTCCGAAAATATACCAACACATTAAATGTGACATTAAATTAAACATTTTTCTAAATCACTGGAATTATGATACCAGGGACAGGGCATCTCTACTGGCATTTTCATGAACTCTAATGAAAATCCTTCACTAATTGGTGTCCTAATTAAAAAATAAAAAAATGGAATGGTTTTTTAAAGAAAGTTTAAGGGAACTTCTAAATGACAATATCACACGTAGGCTCCCACCCCAAAATTTAAAAAGCCCCAAAGGGCTGTTTTTCCCTTAAATAATTGAATTTATACTTGTGAATGGCTGCCGAGATGCTGGCACATGTGGGGACTTCAATAACCATTTCCTCAAGCTGTTAATGTACTATTTCACATAAACAAGGCTTGAATTGTGAACCCATCTGTCTGATACTAAACAGTCACTCGAAAGTTTCTCTCACAATCGTTCCTTGTACTTAGCAATTGTAGCTTTCATCATTAGTCACTGTGAATGTGTTAGTTCATGAGCTGGTTCACAGTTCGAGTAATTATGGGTGATGTAAACCCTATTTATAGAGTATTAAAGATGGTGCTTTCTAATCATTTTTTTCCTTTTTCAAGATATAGAAAAATGCCACTATATTTGATGTCAAAATTCAAAACCAAAAATCTCAGCGATTTTGGGGGAAAAGTTGAATTTTTGGGAAAAAATTTACAAAAAATTTCCCAAATCATAACCTTGGGGTTAGGGTTCAGGTTTGGGTTTTTACAGTGTTTTTTTGGGGCCCTTTTTTATCTTTTCAACGTTGGGCCTGCTTTTTTGCGTCGCTCTATTTCCCCATTTTTTCCCTTTTGGGGTGGGACTGGCATTTAAATTTCCAGTTACTCTGTGTTACCCCTATGTAATGAAAACCAGAAGTGACATCAGCTGTTCTGCCAGAGTTGACGCTGTGCCAGGAGTGACACAGGACTGGAAGCGACTCTGAAAGATACGTTAGACCCTAAAACCATAAAAACTCTAACTTTAACCCACATTTAGGATTAGGGTTATGAAAAAACTCAGGCATGTGATGTCCCAAAGTTTTTTTACCTGTTTGGTTAAACCAGTGTGGAACTAAAGAGTGACCTATTTGAATATCTATGCTAACTCATGGCTGGCATAGATTTCAATTTCTGGCATACAAGTGTACCAAACAGGAGTGTGCCTTTGAATAAGTGTGTCCCATTTTACTACCAGTACTTTACCTAAAAAACAGTGTATGCAATGTCGATCTTTAGGGTATTTTTTTAGGGTATGTCCACATGTTGTAATTTCTCGTTTTTGCATGTATTTTGCGCTGAAATATGCACCAAAATACGATTCCAACAATGTTTTATGCATCTCTCATTGAAACCCAAAGAAAATATCCCATCATTCATACAATACATATTTTATAAGCGTAATTGTGGCGCATATTTCAGGATGATTTTACTGGCGTAAATTTAAGTGCTTGCCAATTCTTGAGGCATTTACGCCAGTAAAATTCCTATAGAAACTCTGGTAGAAGGTATTTGCTGTGCGTAAATGCCTAACAATATGATCCACATTTTGCAAAATATACACTTCAAAATGTGCCTCTAATCAGACATATTTTGAAATTCATTTGGAAGCATATATTTACACTTCCAAATTATGCCATGTGAACAACCCTAACTCCCAGAAAATAGTAAGTGATGGAGCAATAAGTAAATGAACTATTTTACATAAGCAATTTGGTAGAAGTAGAGTAGAAAAAAGTTAAACAATATACATTTAAATGACATGCTTAGACTTGCCCACAGGGCAGCAGGGGAAACCTCTGGGGAACTGATGAGTATAGTGGGCCACTGACATGGCAAGCCTGGGCTGCTTTTCAGGAAAAAAAACAGAAAACGGGGCGGCAAGAGGCATTTATGTGTACAGTCATGTACAATAGCTGTAGAATGGGCCCACGAATCAATTTCACTGGTGGGTCCCAAGAATCAACTTCACTGGTGGGCCCCAGGCACCTCAGTCAGACACTGTTACTGGTATTTTTGTGTGTCTTCCAAGCTCATGTTCGCCCCCACCAGCCTTTATCTTTTATGGGCAAATTTAGCTTTTCTATGCCCCATTCCCATCTGTTGGAAAAAAGCTACTGTACATACTCAGTTATAAGCCGACCCGAATATAAGCCTAGGCACCTACTTTTGCCACGAAAAACTGGGAAAACGTATTGACTCGAGTATAAGCCTAGGGTGGAAAACGCAGCGGATACTGGTGAATTTCAGAAATAAAAATGGATACCAATAAAATTACATAGGCAGGAATAGGCAGTTTAATAACCTCATAGGCATGTATATGTCCCCGTATAGGCAGGTATATGTCCCCCCATAGGCAGGTATAGAAAATTATAGGCAGGTATATGTCCCCCATAGTCAGGTATAGGCAGGTATATGTCCCACCATAGGCAGGTATAGGCAGTTATAACAAGGTAGTTGTCCCACATAGGCAGGTATAGGCAGTTTAATGTCCCCCATAGGTAAGTATAGGCAGTTTAATGTTCCCCATAGGCATGCAAAATGTCCCCCATAGGCATTATAGGCAGGGAAAATGTCCCCCCCATAGGCAGGTATAGGCAATTATAGCCAGGTATATGTCCCTTCATAGGCAGGTATAGGCAGTTATAGGTTCCCTCATAGGCAGGTATATGTCCCCCCTTAGGCAGGTATAGGCAGTTATAGGCAGGTATATGTCCCCCCATAGGCAGGTATAGGCAGTATTAGGCAGGTATATGTCTCCTCATAGGCAGGTATCGGCAGATCTACGCAGGTATATGTCCCCCATAGGCAGTTATAGGCAGGTATATGTCCCCCCATAGGCAGGTATAGAAAATTATAGGCAGGTATATGTCCCCCATAGTCAGGTATAGGCAGGTATATGTCCCACCATAGGCAGGTATAGGCAGTTATAGGCAGGTTTAAGTTTCCCCCATAGGCAGGTAAAAGTCCCCCCATAGGGGGCAGGTATAAGGGGAGTTTAGGCAGTATATTGTCCCCCCATAGGTAGGTATAAACAGTTCTAGGCAGGTATATTCCCCCCATAGGCAGGTATAGGCAGTTCGAGGCAGGTAAATGTCCCCCCATAGGCAGGTATAGGCAGGTATATGTCCCCGTATAGGCAGGTATAGGCAGGTATTTGTCCCCCCATATTCAAGTATAGGCAGTTATAGGCAGGTATATGTCCCGCCATAGGCAGGTATAGGCACTTATAGGCAGGTATATGTTCCCCCATAGGCAGGTATAGGCAGGTATATGTCCCCTACATTAAGGCAGTTATAAAGCAGGAAAAAAATGTTCCCCCATAGTAGGTAATAGGTTGTTTATAGCAATATGCCCCCCATAAGGGATAGGCGTTATAGGGAGGGTTATGTCCCCCCATATCAGGTAATCAGTTAAGCAGGTAATTTTCCCCCCCCTAGGCAGGTATGGCAATTATTTCCTATATGAATTTTAAAAAAAAATTTATTACAAAAAATAAAAATTGACAATAATTTTAGCATTCCTGACATGTTTTTGGGTCAAACAGATCCCCCTTTGGTTCACACCCTTGGGGGGGGCCCCAAAAATTAATTTAAAATTTTTCCCCGAAAATGGGCCTGGTCAGGGACTGGTTAAAAATCCTTTAAAAATTTTCAAATAGGCCCAAAAAAAACTAACAACCCCTTTATAAAAAACAAAAATTTAATTTTTCCTTTTTTTCTAACAAAAAAAAAAAGGAAGCCACATTAAAAAGGTTAGCCTTTTTACAAATTTGAAAAAACTTGATTGTTACAAAAAAAATACAAAAAAGACTCAGAATTTGCTTGATTGAAAACATTAAAAAAACAAAAAGATGTTCCCAAAACCAGGGTTGGGGGTAAAGGAAAACAGGACCCACCATACATGTGCAAGAAGTACAGGTAAACCAATTCAGTACTAGTAACTAAGGATTTTAATTTTCTAAAAAGCCCAAAAGGGAAAAAAGGTGATAAGGGGAATTTTTACACAGTATAACGATTTTTTTTGGATGTTATACTTTTTAACTTTTTTTTAAATTTTCCCCTTTTTTTCATCTTTTTACCTTTTTGGTTCCTGTTTTTGGGGGGTTTTTTGCTTTCCCTACTTGTCACTTGGGCATGGGTATCCCGTATGGGGGTTTTTGTTTTTGGGGAAACATGGCAGGAGCCTGGCTGGTATATGTAGCTGATAACACTTAATGGTTTTTTTTAACCCTTTTAAAAAAGCTTTTTGGGGCCAAAAGCGATTTGACATCTTAAAGGGGGTTTGGGCAAAGGGAACTGATTCCCTCTGGCAATTCATCAGCCCCATGGCGCAATCATGGACTGCCAATTGGTTGTCATGGCTGCCAGAACCCTAATAAAGGTCCCCAGATCTGCCATCTTTGCAAACCTTGTAGTACCTGATGGACGTTAAAAGGGGGGCCTATCAGGCAAGAAAAAAAAAGGGAAATTTATGGGTGTATTATTCTTAAAAAGGTTCCAAGCCCCTTTTTGTCCCCCAAAAAAATTTTGGGAAACCCAAAATAAAGGGAACCCAAACAGTTTTTTTTAATTAAAAATCCAAAAATTTTTAAAATTAAATTAAAAATTTTGGAAATCCCAAAAAGAACTTCTTTTTCCCCCTTTTATTGAGAAAAAAAAAATAAATATCCCAAATTTTTCCCATTACTGTAATTTAAAAGTAAAAAACAAATCCCAAAAATTTTAAAAGACTTTTTTTTAAAAATTTGTCCTAATAGTAAAAATTTTTTAATACTTTTTTTTTATTCAAAAAAAACCCGCTGTTAAAAAATATTTAAATTAAAACACACCCCAAAGGCAAAAATAAAAAAAAAAATTTCTCTCGACTTCCTTCTTGCCGTACTGACCCCCTTTGGATTTGGGGAAAATTTTGCCTTAAAAGGTAATCTGTCGCCAAATTTTTTTTTTACTTTTTTAACTCAAAACCCTGATCCTAAAATTTTTTCCTCTATGTTCGTTTTTTTTTCCCCATTGTTTGATTTCTCAATCGGGCACTAAATATGATTGTGGGGAAAACATTTTTGCTTGCATTTCTTTAACAGGGACAAAAATCTTTACAGCAGCCTTTATGCACAAAGGGTTTCTTAAGGGCAGATTCCCGTCCCCTAGACTTGTTTAAAGGGGAGTTTTTTCCCGGAAGGGAGGGGAGAGGGGGGCTGGGAATCTCCCCTTTGACTGGTGGATTTTTGTGTTAAACTGTACACAAAAGGGGTCTCCTTTTAGCCTACCCGGGTTTTACTGATAAGGCACACTGCAAAAAACCTTTTTAAAAAGAACAGGAAGTGTAACTTTAAATTTGGTTTGTGGGGCCCAAAGGGGGAAAAAATGCAGACTTAAAAATTTTTAAAAAAAATATTGAAAAGTTATCTGGAAAAATTTTTAAAAAAAAAAACCCAAAAAAAACCTAAAAAAAAGTGTTTAACCCTTAAAAAAAGTGAGTTTTAAAAAAAAAAAAGTCATTTTTTGATGAAACATTCCCTTTAATTGTATCAATTTGGTCTTATTCTTCCTCTGGGCCCAAAATTTAAATTAATATTTTTTTTTTAAAAAATTTTTATTGGCTGCTGTGGTGTGTTTCATACATGACACCATTGGGAGTAATCAGCATGGAAACTGCAGAGCGCCATCTGCCCTTTTTTGGGAGGGTAACGCTGACTATGAAATTTCGTTAAAGGGGGAAACCCAAACACTAAAATGGAGCAGCTAAAAACCAAAAAGGAAACCAAAAAGGGCCCCCAGACATGTAATTTTTAAAAAAAATTTTGTTTTAGTGAAGCCCTTTTTCATTTTGGGGGCACTGAATAAAAGGGGGACAAATTTTCACCTCTGCTAACCCCAAACCCGCATTGGGAGAAAAAAGGGGTTTTAATTTCCCAGTAGTAACGGAATTGGAAAGGCATACTTTGTTTGGGAAAAGGTTGCTTCTCTGATGCGTCACGTTTTTCCCCCCTTCATGAAAAAAGGAATATAAAGTTTCATTCAAAGGGGAAAAAACAACCGGGAAAAAAAACACACTTCAACCAAATTTCTGGAAGAACAAAAAGTTGGGGTGGCAGTGTTATGGAAATTGGGTTTTAAAGTTTTTTATGCATTCTTTTGGCGCCCTTATCCATTTAGAATGCGGCCGATGTTTTGGGTAGTCATAATAATGTGACCTGATTTGTCCTAAATTTTCCCCAAAACCTTTAACTTTTTTCAAAAAAATTTTCGTTCTCCAAAAATTTTTCCAAAATTCCCAAAACCCCCTTGGTCTGTGCCCCTTTTTTTTCCCCTTTTTTTTTTTTTATTTTACAAAACTCTTGGTTCACCCTTCCAAAAATTTTATCGGGTTTTTTCCCTTTAGGTTTTTTAAATTTTGGAATTTTTCCCCCCGGAAACCCTTTTAAAAAAGCCCTATTTTTTCATAAAAATAAAACCCTATGAGGTTTTTTTTTTTTTTGGGGCAAGGGTGTTAAAATTTTTTTAAAGGTTTCCATTAATAGTTTTCCCCTTTCACAAAAAAAGTTTTTGTGGGGTGGGGAAAAATAAAAAAAAACACAATTGGGCCATTTTGGTGGGGGTTTTTTTTTTGTTTTTTTTTTTAAAAAGTTCACTCCCTTTGTTGTTAGGGGATGTATTTTTGCAGGCCGATATAATTCGGTAATACCAATTTTTAAAATAGGAATCTTTTTTGTTTTTTTTTTTTAAATCTATGGGCCCTGAGGGAGGGGTTTAACCCTGTGGGCTGAAGGGTTTGTTCTTTGAAACCAATTGGTACATGCCCACTTTTTGATCACTTCTTTTTCCAATTTTTTGGGGTGTGAAATCACCCAAAAAAAAATTTTTTTGGGGTTGAGAATTTTTTTTCTTTTTCTGTGTTCCCCATATGGGAAAAAAAGATTCTATGTTTTAAAAAGAAACAGCTTTTTTTTGTATGCAGTGTGCCAACTATGTGTAAAATTTTTTTTTTTTATTTTTAAAAATGGGTTTTTTAAAAAGGGGGGTTTTTTTTGAACTTTTAAAAATTCAAAATTTTTTTATTTCTGTGAACACTTTTTTTTTTTTTATTTAGATTTTCTGAATGAAACCCCCGAAAGTTTTGGCTCGAATGGAAAAAACCCCGTACTTGCGCACATTCTTTTTCAGTTCTATAAATTTCTGTGCACAGGTGAAAAAGTGTTAAAAAGAGATTGAAAAGCATAACTTTTTTCCCCAACTGGGCTGTAACTCCCGACAGTGTCGTGTGGCCCCCCGGGAGAAATTCCCGGCTCCCCGGGAAATCCGGGCACTTTTAAAACTGTATGACCATACTCTGTGGGCTGCATCCAAAGCTTACGGTCCAAGTAGTAAGCAGCGCAGGAGGTGAAAAATACCCAACACACCGTTGTGCGCTTTGTTCTTAAACCAAAATAAAAAGGGTTTTACTATATACCTTCCAAATTTTGTGTTGGGGTATTACTATTTGGGGGTTTTTTATTACCAATATGGGAGCACAAAAGAAGACAAAAAATTGGTATACAACAGGACCCCCCATAGTCATTTGGGCATTTTTTACTTTTGGGTACAAGGGAATTAAAGTTTTTGGGGTAATTCTGCAGGGATTAGTCATGGCCGGGAGAAGTCGTCATGGCGGTCAGAACCAGATGGAGAAGAAGAAGGAAAGAGAAAACTCATGAGAATGGAAAAACTCATCGAAAAGAGAAAATTTCACAGAAAAAAAAATGACAAAAAGGAAACATTCGTGGCCCCGGGATTTCCCCTATTGTAATCGCTTTTTGTGTGCAGGTTAATGTGTACAACGGTATCAACCCTATATGGTCAGGTTTTGCGGTATTATGGATAATTGATTGTTTTAAAATGGTTTATATTTCGCAAGGGCATGGTGTATTTTGCAGTCAATTGGGTTTTGATATGCGGTAAAGAGTGCCATTTTATTTCAGTCACTATGTGGTGTCTTTTGTGGGTGGGATTATTCGTCACATGTGGTAGGGGATATGTGGTCAGATAAATCATATTATTCTCACAATAGGGGGGTATTATTAGCCATATTGGTAGCAATATGGGGGTGGTGTTATTTTAGCCCTATCGGTAGTGATTGTGGTATGATGTTGCAGTATTTTGGCTTAGTGGAATTTTTGGGGAATTTTTTTTTTTGGGGTTCTAGTTTTGTGTAGTCGTGTTATTTTGGAAATTTGTTTTTTTTGGGACTTTAAAATTTGTGTTATAACTTTTTTTGTATATTTTTATTTAGATAAATGTATTATTTAGGAAGGGTTACATATATCTTTAGACCTTTTACTTTTACCACCCGGTGGTCCTGCGCAATTGGTGAGGGGTTCAAAAGCTCAGCCCCCCCTCTTTATTAAGGTTTGGTCTGTTTAATGTAAGCGAGACTGGGGGGGGAACAACACAGGTGTGGCGGGAAGCACAGTGGGCCCCTTAATAGACTTATCTGGTGGGGCCCCTTTGGGACCTCAAAACCCCAACTGGTCCCGGGTGTGAGGGACACCCCAAATTTGATTGCATATCCTGTTAATTAAGCTATCTGCCCAGATAATTTTTTCAAACCCGCCCTTTAAAACCCTTTCAAAGCTTAAAATTTTTAAAAATGCTGAAACTAAAAAAAAAAAGCAAATACTTTGTCTACTTGATCACTTAGCCATTCCATTTGCAGTGGAGGACCACTGAGACCCCAGTTTCAAGAAGAACAGGTTGAGGCTAAGGACCAGATGTTGAAGTCTTTTAACCCCACAAAACAATTTCCTACTTTTCCAAATTTAAAACAAAGAAGTAAAATGTACTGGAAAAGAATTTATATATCTACTCATTCAATGAAAATTGAAAACCATACATGGCATCTTCAAGAAAAGAAAATTTACTACACAAAAAATCCCCTTTCAGACAAAAAACAAATCATTAAACCCTTTAATTTTTCCTTGAAGAAAGTGGGGTGCTAAATACAAATCCTACATTCTTTTGGCAGCCACCTTGTAAACCTACGTTACTGGAGATATCCCAAAAGCACGTTTGAAACATCTTTCTTTTTTTAAAATTTGATACGCATAGTAAAATTCCTTTTTATCCCTGAGCCCCTTTTAAAAAGCATTGTAAGCCTCATTTCATCATAAAAATGATTGATATGCACAGGGGATTACAGCTCAAAGGAAGCTCGTAACTTTCCATGTTAACGGGCAAGAAAGATTTTTTAAAATTTGTAAGGGGAAAATTTACCGACAATTTTGGTCCTGTCTTTTTTTGTCTTTTTTTTAAGTTAAAATTGGGAGATTAAAATAAAAATGCAAAATTCATGTTGCTTTTTCAAAAACCCGATTTTAATGTCTGAACTATCAGGCGTCACTGCTTTTTAATGGACGGAAAAGTTTAAAAAGGGACAAATTTTGAAGGGCCTACGTGCCTTGCGAAAGTATTTTGCCACATTTCAGGTTTAAAAACTAAAATAAAAAATTTTTAATTTTTTGTGAAGAATAAACAACAAGGGACACAATTGTGAAGTGGAACGAAATTTATTGGGAAATTTTTTTCTTTTTAAAAGAAACAAAAAAATGAAAATGGGGCGGCAAAATTTTTGGGGCCCCCTTTAATTTAATACTTTAAAGTGCCATCTTTTTGCTGCATTACAGCTGCAAGTCACTTGGGTATGTTTTGAATGTTTTATATACATATGTAGTATATAGTAGTATTTTAATATTTTAGTATTTATATATTTTTCCAATGTTTTTTTTGGATTAAATTTATATTTGAATTTCTGTCTTTCAAAAGGGGGGAGCATGTATTGAGATTGTGCTCTTTTCTTTGTTAATTTTTGAATGGCTATTTTGTGTGTTGTTTATTTGCCTATAAAGCAGCAAGCGGTCTTGAAACCGTTGCATTTTTGGTTTTTATTTTTGGGTATAATTTTTTTTTAACAGTTTCGCCTAAGGGGACCTTTTTTTATTTTTGCACAAATTACTGTGTAAAAACCCCCCTTATAAATTACATTTCTAGAAGGAAAACAAGCAACAGCAAACATAGAAATATAAGAAAAGATGCTCCAGAATTTTTTTTCACGTTTAATACAAGGTTTTACTAAAACAGAAACGTCAGGAGATTCACAGACCCTTTTTAAAGTTGACCTCCGTCGAAGCCCCCGGAAAATCGAAATTGTTGAGATAAGAAAAAATTTTTTTTTCTGTGTTTATTTTAATAAGGAAAAAGGGGAATCTTTATTTTGCAATTACCAGTCTATCTTAAAATCATACCCAGCAATAATGAATCATTCAGTGAGGGGCCAGGGGTCCCTTTGGGGTCTACCAGCCTGACTGGCCTAAAAATAAGAAAATTTCATTTGAGGGGGGACTTTTTACTTATCAAAACCATTTGCCCATGAAAGCCCTTAGAATTTGGGGGTTTCACCCGGGAGCTAAAAATTTGGGTCTTATTTTGTATAAATGTACCAAAATTTTTTTTCCGCAAAAATCACTAAAGGTCACTTGATTTGAAGCACTTCATTACACTCTACGGCAAAAGCAATTTTTTGTAGACTGAAAACACAAAGGGATGAAAAATGAGTGCAGTGTGTTTTGGAATATGAGGGCTTAAAGGAGTTTTTCTAATACAGACAAGGAGGCATACACTAGGGTATCCCAGGGGCGTATTACGGGGGTTCAGCGGGAGCAGTTCTACCGGGGCCCCGCACCTGAGGGGGCCCAAAAGCCCCCTTCCAATAAATAATCAGATTTAAATGGGAAGGTAACTGGGGGCCCCTTTACTTCTTGCACAGGGGCCCCAAGAGCTTGAAGTTACCCTCTGGATTTCCATCAAAAATCCAGCCCCTATCTCCAATCGATCCCGAAATCAACTCAGAACCCAAAAAACGAACGGTTTAGAGCTGACAGGCGTATATTTAATGGGCAGCTAGATTTTTCCCGCAGCTCTCTAATTGGCTGCTTGCCCAACAGCACTGTATTCCCACTCTAAGCTCAGTTAAGCCCTTCAAAACAACCCAATAACTGAGTACTTTTTCTATCTGAACTGGAGGGCCAATTAACCTTTCCTAACCCTCCAGTAGCTCAAACTAACGAATTCCTAAATACATTATGACACAAAAATCCCCACTTAACTAAACCTATTATTTAATCACTAAACAATCATATACATTTACCCTCCTTTTCAGAAAAACAAACCCAAATAGGTTGATGAGCCTTTCCCAAAGGATAAGTTTCCCAGAGAATCCACAAAAACTTTTTCCAAACCATTACGTGCCACTACCAGTTTTTTTCTTCCAATTGGTTTTCGGGTTTTTTGTTCTCTGATTTTCTCCCTGAACACAATGTCCATCTGCTTTGA
>JAODAL010040551.1:0-36784 GCA_025379985.1 Phyllomedusa bahiana
GTCTCATTTTTATTTTGTTCTCTCCAATTTTTCATCATCTGTTTTAATACTCATGCCTTCCAGTTCCACACACAGTCTGAGGGAAAGGGCCTTTTCAGGCCGAAACGTTGGACTACTATGTGGGCGTTTCTATGTTACTATTGTATTCATTGTTTATAAAGAAGAGCTGACAAATAATTATGTGAAATTACTGCATCTATCAAATAAAACTTTGTGCATAACTGTACATAAGGAGTGCTGTGGATTTTCTATACATGGGACTATAGCCTTAGGCTTCTCCACTGAGCACCCGCAGTCCGATTTTATTGGCGTGCGGCACCATTTTGTTTTGGCTTCAGAATGTCATTGTGCCACGGTCTGACCTCATGCTGCTGCTGCCGTGACCTACACACTGTGTCATTGTCCCACTCTGTGGCCTACTCCTGTTTTGCCACCCCAGAATGTCATTGTGCCAAAGTCTGACCTCATGCGTGCTGTCTTGTGGGGCCCGCCCGTGACCTCCACACTGTGTCATTGTCCCACTCTGTGGCCTACTCCTGTTTTGCGCCAGACCTCATGCTGCTGCTGTGGCTGCTGCCGTGACCTCCACACTGTGTCATTGTCCCACTCTGTGGCCTACTCCTGTTTTTGCCACCTCCAGAATGTCATTGTGCCACTGTCTGACCTCATGCTGCTGCTGTGACCTACACACTGTGTCATTGTGCCACTCTCTAACCTCATGCTGCTGCTGTGGCTGCTACCGTGACCTACACACTGTCATTGTGCCACTGTCTGACCTCATGCTGCTGCTGTGGCTGATGCCGTGACCTACACACTCTGTCATTGTGCCACTGTTTGACCTCATGATGCGCTGTGGCTGCTGCCGGGCCCACACACTCGTCATTGTGCCACGCTGACTCATCCTGCTGTGGCGCCGTGACTACACACTGTTTATTGTCCCACTCTGTTGGGCCCACTCCTGTTTTTGCCACCTCCAGAATGTCATTGTGCCACTGCCTGACCTCATGCTGCTGCTGCCGTGACCTCCACACTGTTCATTGTGCCCCTGTCTGACCTCATGCTGCTTGCTGTGCTGCTGCCGTGAACCCACACACTGTCATTGTGCCACTGTCTAACCTCATGCTGCTGCTGTGGCTGATGCCCTGACCTACACCACTCTGTCATTGTGCCACTGTCTGACCTCATGCTGCTGGGTGTGGCTTTCTGCCGTGACCTCCACACTGTGTCATTGTCCCACTCTGTGGCTACTCCTGTTTTTGGCCACCTCCAGAATGTCATTTTACCACTGTCTGACCTCATGCTGCTGCTGTGGCTGCTGCCGTGCCTCCACACCCGTGTCATTGTCCCACACTTGGGCCTACTCCTGTTTTTTTGCCACCTCCAGAATGTCATTCTGCCACTGTCTGACCTCAGCTGCGCTGTGGCTGCTGCTGACCTACACATGTGTCATTGTCCCACATGTTTGGGGCCCCACTCCCTTTTTTTTCCACCCCCCAGAATGTCATTGTGCCACTGTCTGACCCCATGCTGCGCGTGGCTGCTGCCGTGCTACACACTGGCTTGTTGATTTTGACCCCATGCTGTGCTGGGCGCTGCCCTGACCCCAAAACTTTCATTGGCCACTGTTGACCTCATGCTGCGTGTGGCTGCGCCGTGACCTAAAAACTGTGTCTTTTTCCATTGTCTGACCTCAGCTGCTGCTGTGGCTGGCCTTTGACCCACACATGTCATTGTGCCATTTTTTGCCCCATCGCGTGCGGCTGATGGGTGACCTACACACCTGTCATTGTGCCACTGCTGACCCATGCCTTTCGTGGCTGCTCCGTGACCTCACACTTGTCATTTTGGCCCCCTGTCGGGGCCCATGCTGCGCGTGGCTGCTTCTTGACCTCCACACGTGCATTGTCCCATTTGGGGCCATTCCCCGTTTTTGCCACCTCCAGAATGTATTGTGCCACTGTCTGACCCCATGTGCTCGCCCTGACCTCCACCTGTGTCATTGTCCCCTGTGGACCTCTGCTGCCTGTGGCTGCTGCCGTGACCACACCTGTCATTGCGCCACTGTCTACCTCATGCTTGCTGTGGGTGATGCCATACCTACACACTCTGTCTTTTGCCCCTGTCTGACCCCAACTGGCGGGCTGTTTTCCCTACCCCACACTGTTTATTGTGCACTCTTGGCCTCCCTGTTTTTTCCCCCTCCGAATGTCATTTTTTCCACTGTTACCCATGCTGCTCTGTGGTGATACCCCCACCCACCCCACTGTGTCATTGTGCCCCTCTGTGGCCCACCCTTTTTTGCCCCTCCAGAATGTCTTGTGCCCCGTCTGACCTCAGCGCTGTGGCTGCCGCCATCACCTCCACCTTTTTCACTAATGTTCCACCTGACCCTCACTTGGGTTTTTTTCCCCTCACGCCAGACTTTTTCAGGACATTTCCCTTTAGTTTTTGTCATTTTGCCCCCTTTAAATGCCGGGGAATTTTTTAGTAACGATTCAAAAGGGCGGCATTCATTGCGTGCATATAAAAACAACATTTTGAAGACCAAACCAACTCCCTCTGATATTTAAGCTGGCACAAATATTCTACAGCACCCTGCACTTTTGCACCCGGAAATAGCTTTTTTTTTTAAGGATTCGTCCCAATAATTGGGAACGAAGTTTTTTTTTGCCGGGAAAATCCTTTAAGTAAACGAACCAAATTTCGGAAATTCGCCCATCTCAAATTTTAAATGGCACATGTAGAATCTCCCAGGTGGGGGCGCACCTTTCCGCCAGTTTCCCGGGTGGAATTTTCGCCTATTTATATCGGGGCCGGGGCCGTCATACAAAGCATGTAAAGTCCCCGCGCCACGTCTGTGTGTTGGCATGCGGACTGGGGCGCATGCGGCGCTGCGCCTGAGGTTTGCCACCGGGGGTATGGTACTATACATGGGGGGAAATCCGTCGCGCCTCCCCAGTTTGTGGGCGCAGTGGGGACCGGGCGAGGCGCCTGGCCTAAGTTCCCGCCGAGGGGTGCGCTCGTACAGCAGGCAAAATTTCCCCTTCCCCTCGCCAGGTGTGTGAGCACATGGGGGGACAGGCGCAGTGGGGGACTTGGGGCCCCCGTGCGGATCGCCGAAAAACATTCCGATCGAGACAGGCTGGAACAGCGGAATTATCTTTCCAGATTGGGTGCGGAGTAAATCAAAATCCCCTTTTATAAAGGCTTTCAACATTTCAGAAAAGAGCTGAAACCCTAAAAAAAAAAAAAATACAAAAACAAAATATTTTCCCAAATACCTAATTCAAAAATTTGGGATATTGGAAATTGCCGGAAAAACAAATTCAAATTCAGAAAGCTATTCTGATTGGTCGCATAACCGCCAATCAAATAGGAGCGCAGTGAACCTTTAAAACCCTATGGGAAGTTTGGGGACCAAATCAAACCACGCGGGAAGTTCAAAAACAGAAAAATTGCTGAAAAGAGTTTTGTTAAGCTACCGGGGACTTGGCTAGCTCACCAATCAGAAAGGAGCACAGAGACCCATTAAAACCTATAGAAAATTTTTTGACCAATCAAATAGGAGCACAAAAAACCTATTCTACTATGGGGAAGTTTTAACCCAAACAAATCCCCGGCGGGGTAATTCAAAATACAGTAAAAAGACAGAAAAGGCTGATTGGGTAGCTAGCGGGGGTTGGCTATCCCCCAATCAGAGCACGAGCTACTTCCCCCATTTATAGTCTTGGGAAAATGGGCCTCTGAATCCGGGGGCCCAGGCTGTGCCATTTTTTATTAATAAAAAAAATATTTTTTTTAAATGTAAAACATTATCAATAAAACCTAAAAACCTTCTTTTCAAAAAAAGCAGAAAAAACCCCAAAAAACGCGTTTTCGCCGAACCGACGTACATAGGGAATTGCAATAGAGAAATTTTCCGGGAAATACAGTAATTCAAATTGTTTAAGCTATTTTCATTTTGGGCGGGAAAAACCCCCAATCAGAAAGGAGCGACAATGTCCCATTATAACCTAGGAGGAAATTGACCAATCAAATAGGGGGCACAAAGTCCCATTATATCCCAGGAGAAAAATTACCAATCATATTCAAAGGGGGGACAGTTAAAATACGTAAAAATGCAAAACGGCTGATTTGGTTAAGCGGCGGGGGCTGCCCCTTAGCCAATCAGAGCCGAAATTTTTCCATAGAGTTCATGGGGAAAAAATTCTGAGCGCGCTCTGGGGTTGGCATATTAAAAGAGGCGCCGTTATTTGGGCCAAAGGGAGAGTGAGCGAGCCCCTATGGGTTTTCTAATGCAATCAGAAATCAAACTGAAACAGGGCCCAAAATTTCAAATTTTTAAACACTACAGAAGTTGCCCCGATGTGTATATAAAACGAATAATAATATGGGGGTAATGAAAAAAAAAATTAAATCAATAAAATCATGTTTATTTCTTTATTTTCGTTAGCCAAGGATCAATAGTAGGGGTGCAACGAAAATAAAGAAATAAACATGATTTTATTGATTTAATATTTTTTTTCGTTACCCCCACTTTATCATTCGTTTTATATACACATGGGGACAACTTCTGTAGTGTTATAATTTTGATTTCAGCCATGTACAGTTTTTTTTTCAGATTGCATTAGAAAACCCATAGGAGCATCGCCCCACTCTCCCCTTGGGCCAAATAACGGCGTCTCTTTAACTTAGCCAATCACAGAGCGCGCTCAGAATTTCTTTTCCCCATAGAACTCTATGAGAAAGTAGCTCGCGCTCTGATTGGCTAAGCTGGACGAGCCCCCGCCGCTTCAACCAATCAGCTCCTTTCTGCATTTTTACTGTATTTTGAACTGTCCCACCTTGAATTTTGATTGGGGCAATTTTCTCCATTTGGATATAATGGGACATTGTCGCTCCTATTCTGATTGGTCAATACTCCTCCATAGTATTTTAGGGGACATTGTTGCTCCTATTCTGATTGGCTGGTTTATGCCGACCAATGAGAATAGCTTAAACAATTTGAATTACTGTAAATTTTCCCCGGGAATTCTCTCTATTGCAATTTTCCCCATGTAGCGCCGGTCTCGGCGACAAACGCGGTTGTTCGGCGTTTTTAACTGCTTTATTTGTAAGAAGGGTTCGCTCTTTATCTGATAAAGTTTTACATTTAATAAAAAAAATTTTTTTATTAATACTTTCATGCCGCACGGCGCTGAGCGCCGAGATTTCAGTGTGCCCATCTCTCCATAGACTATAATGGGAAGTAGCTCGCGCTCTGATTGGCTGGGATAGCTAAGCCCCCGCTTTGCTCAGCCAATCAGCTCTTTTTCTGTCTTTTACTGTTTTTTGAACTGTCCCGCCTTTGATTTTGATTGGTCCAAACTTCTCCATAGGATATATTGTGACTTTGTCGCTCCTATTCTGATTGGTTAATACTCCTTCATAGGTTAGAAAGGGCCACTGTCGCTCCTATTCTGATTGGTCCAAACTTCTCCATAGGATATAATGGGTCTTTGTCGCTCCTTTCTGATTGGCTGGCTTCTGCCGACCAAAGAAATAGCTTACACAATTTTTAATTACTGTATTTCCGGGAATTCTCTCTATTGCAATTCCCTATGTAGCGCCCGGTCTCGGAACAAACGCGTTGTTGGTTTAAATTTAATTGATTTAGGTTTATAGAAAATTTCAGCTCTTTTTTCTGATAAATGTTTTACATTTAATAAAAATTTTTTTTTATTCATACTCCATGACGCACGGCGCTGAGCGCTGAGATTGCATTGCGCCCATCTCTCCATAGACTATAAGGGAGAAGTAGCTCGCGCTCTGATTGGCTGGGATAGCCAGCCCCGCTAGTCAAACCAATCAGCTCTTTTCTGTCTTTTTACTGTATTTTGAACTGTCCCGCCTTTTATTTTGATTGGTCCAAAAAATCCTCAATGATATAATGGGTCTTTTGTCGCTCCTATTCTGATTGGTCAATAGTTTTTCCATAGGTTTTAATGGGTCTCTGTCGCTCCTATTCTGATTGGCTGAGCTAGCCAAGCCCCCGCTAGCTCAGGCAATCAGCTTTTTTCACCATTTTTACTGTATTTTGAACTGTCCCGCCTTTGATTCTGATTGGTCTAAACTTCTCCATAGGATATAATGGGTCTTTGTTGGTCCTATTCTGATTGGCCGAGCTAGCCAAGCCCCCGCTAGCTCAGGCAATCAGCTTTTTTCACCATTTTTACTGTATTTTGAAACTGTCCCGCCTTTGATTCTGATTGGTCAATCCTTCCCCATAGGTTTTAATGGTTCACTGTCGCTCCTATTCTGATTGGCCGGTTTATGCCGACCAATGAGAATAGGTTCCAGAATTTGAATTACTGTATTTCCCGGCAATTTACAATATCATATTTCTTGATATTGCGCCGTTCTAGAGTTTAGGAAAGTGATTTTTATTTTAATTATGTTTATTTTTTACGTTCAGGTCTTTTCTGACACTGTTTTCCGCCTTTATAAAGGCGATATTTTCGGAATCATACTCCTGCTGCACGGAGCGGAGCGCCGAGATTTGTGTAGCGATCTTCTATGTTTCCTCGCATGTTCCGATCCTGCTTCACTTCGCCTCTGCCGGAGCATTTAGACCAAAATAAACCAGGTCTGCCTGTCGGAGCTGCCGAGCGCTGCACTGTGCCTCGCTTTGCCGACTCGCCATCATACATGCCTTGGAGTTTTCGAGCGCGCCGCGTCCCGCCCCGGAACGCCTACCCCGCTCCCACACCGCTCCCACTGCCCACCCCTTCATGCGGGGCGCAGCTGAAAGTGGTGAACGCTGCGCCTAACACTGCATCCCCGCGTCCGACAGGGGGATTGGGGCCGGGAGACGCAGTATACGCCAAAAAACAGGCGTAAAGCCCGTTCATACATGTCGCCCAATATTTACAAAAATGTGAGGGGTTTACTCACTTTTGTGAGAAACTGTACATATATGAATAGCACATTATTCATTTTTGATACATATTTCCTAGTTAAAATCTCAGCAATAATAGTTGTGAACCTCCTAAGGATTTCTTCCTGTTTCACAAATGCTTGTTGCCAACTTACACATATTCTATTTTTCCAATAGTGGGTTACTAGTTGGCAAAAGAGAACAATGCATAATGATCAGTATCATTCTGTGATTCTTTCTTTACTCATTATGCAGAACTAGAATGACAAGAGGAATACATGATCAGATGAGAGAAAATTGATATACGCACTTTAAATATTTCTGTTGTCAGTTGGTTCATTTATACGAGAAGTTAAATAATTCATATATGAAGTAATTGCTTAAATGACATTTCACTAAGCTAAAGTTGCATACAAATAATAGGCATTATGAGCCATAGTACATATTTCCACTGCCCATATAAATGAAAAAAACTTACCTTCTATATTTCTATATTCTTCTGTATATGTACGACTAATTACAGTATAAAGAATATGTAATGTAATTAACAAAACTCTGGTGCTAATAGGCCATTATTTACTAACTGCCAAGGGTGTTACCTAAAATATTAAAGGATACACAGATCATGTTTTAACATACTATTAGATATAATAGAAGTGAAATAAGTACTGGAAAATACAGCAAATAAATGCCTATCTAATAGCCAGCTCAGGAGCTGTTAACACAAGTCATTTAGATATAAGACCCTTTTTGTTCCTATTGTTACTCTTTTTATATTACTGTTGTGTAGGCAGTTATACAGTGGCAAGGCAGTGTGCTTAATCACACTCAATTGGTCTGTATAAAGCATGTTACACTTCTATTAGAAAGTTATGAGTCTGGGAAAGCAGCCAGCCTAAGAATAAAATAAACCATCTAAAAAATGAACTCAGCATTTTCTTTTGCAGTCTGTCCACTTTTATTTTCTTTCAGCTACTTATAAAACAAAACCATACCCTCTATTTTTGTTCTATTGGATATCAGTGCATGCACATCAAATGCATATGTTCCTGTTGTATTTGTAGATAGCAGTTGCCTACATGTCTAAAAGCATGCATAAATATCTCTAAGACAATGTTTATCTGGAGGATGTTACTGTGGAAAGCACACAGATTTTAGTGTGAAATCTGCATGCAGAGAGCTGCAACAAAGAGGACCTAACTCACTTTTGCACTACTATGACCACTTTGTAATTCTTCATTAGCTCTTGTCAGGGGCATAACTAGAGAAGGTTGGAAACCATAGCAAACTTTTGGATGACCCACCCCACTGCCAGCCTCTTCTCTAATCATGAGTAGTGATGAGTGATTGTGTCAACTATCGTTATTGAGTCGATAGTTGATATCGACAATTATCATGACGATAGTCGATAACAGATTATCGCCGATGACCATTAAAGTCTCTGGGAGAGGAACAACACCTTCTTTCTTACATCCAAACAGGGGTGGAGAAGCTGGAATTAACATCCACAACAGTAAACTGGATATGTGCTACATCTTAGGCAAGACAATTAGGCAACAAGAGTCACAGAAAAAAACTCACAGACTATTCACTATCCCTGTCTTGTACCACAGCATGACCCTTAAAGGGAACCTGTCACATAGGTTGTGCTCCCCTTGCTGAGGGCAGCACAAGTTAGTGCCAGACCTGCTGTTTCCAGCACTGTGCCCCTTATTCTGTAAGATGCAGCAGTTTTAGAGCATTTACCCCTCAAATCTTATTCATGAGTAGGTGTTAGCTCTGCCCACCAAAGGCTAGCCCCGCCCGCTGACAGTTATTCACATGTTTCTATCTATTCAAAGTAATAGGTTCGTCAGTTGAGGTGGGCGGGGCTAGTCTCAGATGGGCGGGGTTTGAAAAAAACTGACACTCTGAAGGACTCTTCGAATGACTCTTCTGGCTGAAAACTGCAGATTTGAGCATTAAATACACGAAAACTACAGCATCTTACAGAATAAGGGGCACAGCGCTGGAAACAGCAGGTCTGACACTCCCTTGTGCTGCCCTCAACCAGGAGAGCAAATCTATGTGACAGGTTCTCTTTAAACCTGCATGACCCACAAATTAAAAAGTGCCAGAAGGCAGTATTACTTCAACCATTATTTTAGTTGAACTGGACATTGACTATCCCTGTCCTGGAACGCAGCATGACCCTTAAACCTGACCCTTAAACCTGATTAAAAAGTGACGGAAAAAGGAGTCTTCGCACCACTGACAAAAGGCGTGATTTACTATCAAATATTTATAACACACTTTGCTTACAACTGAGCTCTATACGCCAATCAGTCGCATTGAGTTCAATAAGAGTATTTAAATGTTATATGGATTAATATGGCGGCCTTCCCACCACTGACTACAGGCGTAATTTACTATCAAATATGTACAACACAATATGCGTACAACAGCTCTTTGCGGCAAACAGACGCATGGACTTCAATAAAACTATTCAAAATTTGTAGGGATAAGTTATGTCGGTTTTTGGGAACACTGACACTCAGTGATTGCAATAGAGCTGAAAACACAGGGACAATTTCAACTGCTATCAGAGGTCTGCTGGCCAAAAAAGTAGTAAAAAACAATTATTTTTCAATTGAAGATCACAGAACACACTGAGCTGCAAAATATCTTCCTTTCAAATGCCTCTCCTCCTGCCGCCCCCCCCCCCATCCCCTTGCAGACACCAACACCCCTCCCCCACGGCTGGACACACCAGTAGATATCCTTAAAACTTTCTCTAACTAAATAAGAAGTGAAATTCTCTAATCTAACTATATTCTAAGCTGTAGGTGGATGGATGGTTTCTTGTATTAGAAGAGACTCTCTCTCAGAGCTGTTAGAACAGCTATTGGAGAGACACGTCCTGCTGTGAAGTGTGATAGACAGAGTATGAGCTCAAACAGGAAATGCAGCTGCATAGATAAAACAAGGTCACATGATTTTTGCAGCCAATGAGATCCATACACTGCAAAGTGGTGACGTTGTACATCCTCCTCACCCCCCTCTATCCTCGGAGCTGATTGGCTGGACGCCAAAATGACAGGAAACACTGAAAATGGTGCGATATTAATAGATTATCTTTCAGATTGTCACCTAAAATATTGCGTGATCGGCAATTTCCGATCAGCCTAAAAACCGTGCCGATTTCAACTTTTG
This sequence comes from Phyllomedusa bahiana, assembly GCA_025379985.1. Classification (NCBI taxonomy): domain Eukaryota; kingdom Metazoa; phylum Chordata; class Amphibia; order Anura; family Hylidae; genus Phyllomedusa; species Phyllomedusa bahiana. The sequence goes on from JAODAL010040551.1 coordinate 10,109, forward strand.
TCGATAATATCGCTCATCCCTAATCATGAGCATTTATCATTTTCCTGTTTTCTTTTAAAAGGCTGTAAAACCTGACAACAGCTCTAAGAGCAACAATAACTGATTTAAAGAGATTTTGCCATCACAAGCATTGATAACATATTGATCGGATATGGTAAAAAACCCCATCAATTCCTTTATAGGTGTTATGCATTTTACACTTTTCACTGTAGGACATAAATGGTATGCTACCTTTATATTCTGGGTCAAAATGATTATATCGATACCAAATTCATATATTTTCTATTTTTCTACTGTTACAGAATAAAGCCAACATTTTTTTATTATTCTTTCAATGTTGGTAAGATTGAGTCATTATCCACAGTGAAACGAATACTGTATTAATATGAGCTGAAAGGCCAGTCTGCCAGGAAGAAGCCATTACTCCAAAAGAAACATATAAAAGCCAGATTAATGTTTGCAAATGCACAGAGGAACAACGACCTACATTTCCAGAGACATGTTTTGTGGTCTGACAAAACTTAAACTGAACTGTTTGGCCCTAATGACCATAGTTACTTTTGGAGGAAAAAGGGAGAAGCTTGGAAGCTTAAGAACACCAACCCAACTGTGAAACACTGGGGTGCCAGCATCATGTTGTAGGTTTTTTTTGCTGCACGAGGGTCTGTACACTTCACAAAATAGTAGCATCATGAGGAAAGAAGATTATGTGGCAATACTGAAGCTACATGTCAAGACATCTCAACCCAGGAAGTTAAAGCTTGGGCGGAAATGGGTCTTCCAAATGGACAATGACTCCAAGCAAAGTGGCTTAAGGATCACCAAGACAATGTTTTGGACTGGCCATCAAAAAGCCCTGATCTCAATCCTTCTGAAAATTTATGTGCAAAACTAAAAAGGTAGGTGTGAGCAAGGTGAACTACAAACATGGCTCAGTTACACCAGTTCTGTCAGGAGGAATGAGCCAAAATTCCTACCAACTATTGTGAAAAGGTTGTGGAAGGATATCCAAAATGTTTGACCCAAGTCATACAGTTTAAGGGCAATGCTACTAAATACTAATGAAACGTATGTAAACTTTTGACTTTGCAGAAAGTAATAATACTGCCTTAAAAAAATCTCTCTCATTATTCTGGCATTTGGCAAATATAAATAATTGTGGTAATCCTGTAATACAGTTGAAACTAGAAGTTTACATACACTATATCAAAAGATACATATGCATGTTTTTCTTACTATCTGACATGAAATCAGAATAAACCTTACCCATTATAGGTCAATTAGGACTACCAAAACTATTTATATTTGCCATATGCCAAAATAATGAGGGAGAGAGAATTTTTTAAGTTATGTTTTTTACTTTCTGCAAAAACAAAAGTTTACATACACTCGGATTACTATGCTGTTAAACAATTTTGGACAGCCCATGTGATGATCTCATGTCTTTGGAAGCTTCTGATAGGTTTAATGGCAACATCTGAGTTAATTAGATAAAAAATTCTGGATGTATTTTAAGGCACACTGGAAACACAATGCTTCAGTTTGTAACATCATGGAAAGTCTAAAGGAATCAGGAAGAGAATTGTGGATTTTCACAAGTCTGGTTCATCCTTGGGTGCAATCTCCAGATACCTGAAGGTGCCTCATTCATCTGTGCAAAAAATTATACGTAAGTACAAACAAGATGGGAATATCCAGCTATAATACCACTCATGAATGAGACCGGTTCTGTGTTTTAGAGATGAACGTGTTTTAATCTGCCATGTGAATATCAACCCAAGAACAAAAGCAAAAGACCTTGCTGTCGAAAACTGGTAAGATTGTATCATTATCCACACTAGAACGAGTACTGTCTCAACATGGGCTGAAAGGCCACTCTGCCAGGAGGAAGCCATTACTTCAAAAGAAACACATAAAAGTGAGATTAATGTTTTCAAATGCAGACAGGAACAAAGACATTTTTGGAGACATGTCCTGGGGTCTGACAAAACTGTTTGGCCATAATGACCATTGTTACGTTTAGAAGAAAAAGGGAGAAGCGTGAAGTCTAAGAACACCATCCCAACTGTGAAACACTGGGGTGGCAGCATCATGATGTGGGGTTGTTTTGCTGAAGAAGTGAGTTTAAGGGCAATGCTACCAAATACTAATGAAATATATGTAAACGTTTGACTTTGCAGAAAGTAATAAAAAATCCTTAAAAAATTATCTCTCTCTTACTATTGTGGCATTTGGCAAATATAAATAGCTTTGGTAATCCCAATAGACCTAAAATGGGGTAAGGTTTATTCTGAAAACATGTCAGACAGTGAGAAAAACATGCATGTGTCTTTTTATATAGTGTATGTAAACTTCTGGTTTCAACTGTATATATAATAGTATATAATAATATATATACAGTGTATATACCGTATATATTCGAGTATAAGCCAACCCGAGCATAAGCCGAGGCACCTACTTTTGCCACAAAAAAATGGAAAACTTGTTGATTCGAGTATAAGTCTAGGGTGGAACATGCAGCAGCTACTGGTAAATTTCAAAAATAAAAATGGATACTAATAAAATTATATAGGCAGGTATAGGCAGATTAATTCCCCATAGGCATTTTTAATGCCCCCCATACAAGAAGGGCATTTAAATGCCCCCAAAAAAAAAAACAGAAAGGGCATTAGTGCCCCCCATGGCAATAAGGCAGTTTAATGTCCCCCCGGGCGGGTTTTAATTTTCCCCCATATCGGGGTATAGCCGGTGTAGTCCCCCTAGTCGGGTATACCCAGGTATTTCCCCATCGGGTATAGCCAATATTATTCCCCAGTCAAAAAATAGCCAGATATATATTTCCCCATCGGGAAATGCCGGGTAAAATACCCCCATCAAGTAAGCCAATATTTGACCCCCAGTTGGAAAGCCGGGTAATGCCCCCACCCGGTATAGCCAGGTATATTCCCCACAATAACAGGAAAGGGGCAGGCGTTTAAAAAAAAACAAGTACTTACCATTCTCCGCCGTCCGAGGCCTCCCAGTGCTCTGTCTTCGGCACAGGGGAAAATGAGTCATCGGGGCCATGCAGCAACGTGATACTAGCACCTGCCTTGCCGGAGACTCCGGGGGGGGGCCGAATCTGTTTGTGCCCCCCGGGGTTCTATCGGGGAGCAGGGACGCTCCTCTCTGCTCTCAATAGAGGTTCTGCGTATACCCCCAAAGAGTCACATAACCGAAGCGCCCCCCACGGGGGCCCGGGGCCCAGCATGCCGGGACCCAAAGGGGTCCCGGGAGAGTGTAGCCTCCCTGGATGCATACAGCTGCAAAGATCGCCACAGTGCCCGGGCCAGGGCAGGCCCCGGACTCTGTCACTGACTGGGGATTCAGCTGTATCACTCCCAGAGGTTTTCGCTACTCAAAATGCCCTACCGGTCTCCGCATACCCAATAAGCCGAGTAGGGTTATCACAATCGATAAATACGGTGTAAGTATAATATATGTTATATACATATAATATAAATATATATTACACTCACCGCCACTTATTAGGTACACCATGCAGTTGGGTTTTGGCCCCCCTTTTCCCTTTCAAACTCCTAAATTTCTTTCGTGCATAGTTCCACAAGGTTTTTGCAACGAGCTAAAATTGGTCCCAAAAGGGGCCCAAAAGTCAAAAAAATACCCCACACCAGAAAACCACCACCACCAACCTGAACCTTGATACAAGCAGGGGGGATCCATGTTTTCATGTTTGTTACGCCAAAATTCGCCCTACCGAAGTCGAGCAGAAATCAGACTCTCAGACCGGGGCAACGTTTTTCCAATCTTCTACTGTCCAAAATTGGAGAGCTTGGGAAAATTTGGGAGCCTCAGTTTCCGTTCTTACAAAAGGGGAGGGGCACCCGGTTTTGGGTCTTCGCTGCTGTAGCCCACTGCCTCAAAGTCGCTTACTGTGCTTCAAAATTTCTCTTCCTACCTTGGTTGAACAGGGGCTTTTTGAGTCACTTTTGCCTTTCTATCACTCGAACCAGTCTCCCCTTTTCTCCTTTGACCTCGGGCATAAACAAGGCATTTCCCGCCCACGGACTGCCGCTCACATGTTTTTTTTTTTTTCGGACCATTCTCTGAAAACCCCTAGAATGTTTGCGGAAAATCCCGGGAGATCAGCTTTTTCAAAATACTCAAACCAGCCCTTCCTGCACCAAAACAACCATGCCACTTCAAAGGCACTCAAATCACCTTTTTTTTCCCATACTGAGCTGGGTTTAACTGCGGAGTTTGTCTTGACCATGTCTCACCCTAAATGCACGAGTTGCCCCATGTGATTGGCGATTAAAAATTTAAGGGTTTTAACACAGTTGGCCCGGTGTACCTAATAAAGGGGCCGGGTGAGTGTAAAAATATAAATATATATATAAATATTATAAATATATATATATATATATATAATAAATATATATATATTATTGAAGACCGCGCTGGAAGGTCTAAAAGGGGAAAGTATATATCCCGCCAGTTCTGGACAATGTCGGGGGAATCCGGGATGCATGCCCCCAAGAAAGGGACCTTGGGGAGTGAAAGGCCTTTGAAAAATAATGTGACAGTACAAACTGTCGACCTTTTTTTCATCCGTATACGGCTACCACCTTTCCGGGGTCGGCCTTCATTGGGAGTAAGCATGAGCAGGTGGGTCTTACCCCCATGGCTCCACTCCGGGGTTTTTCCTCTTATAAAAGGTCAGCGGGTAAGCTGCTGGGCGTCCGTACCTCCAGTCTACCTTCGGGGGCGGAGGTTTTCACCGGGGGGTAGCCAGTGTACTGTAGGCCCACAAGGTATAATGAGGGAACTACCCATTGTTAGTAACCCTCAGACGAGCAATTTTTTGTTTGTTTTGCTGTGCATTTTTGCCATCCGTTTTGTTCTTTTAAAAAATAAATCCACGGAGCAAGCAACCGTTTGTACCTGACTCTGCCTCTGTCCATGCTTGAAGACTCATGCGGTGACCCAAGCTGGCAGCTCACACTGGTGGGGGATGCATGGGCATTTAAGAGACAATTCTTTTAAAAGAGACAGGCACAAAAAAGGGTTCCAATTTTTGTCGTGGTTAAAGGGGCAACAGGCAACCAGGGAGACACCAAAAGGGATGACTGGTGAACATTTTAATACGGGCAAACAAAAACCCTTTCCCCCAAAAGGGGGCAACCCACAGAAGGCCCACGAGGAGACCGTGGGGGGCTAAAGCAAAACCCAACCGCCTTTTTGATGAACACACCAGGCACCCCTTTAAAGAGCAAAAACGGGTAAACCTGGCCTAACACAGCTCCACCCCCAACACAGCCAGGGGGCAGCGGGTGGGCCCCCACACCCCGTCAATGGTGCTGCAAGTTCTACGAAAATGACCCCAGATGATGAGGTGGGGCATACTCGAACCTTTGAGGGATCCTGAGAGAGAGCTAACCGTGGACCAGGGCTAAACGTCCGGCCCCCTTTCTTATCGCGAGCCACAAAAGGCACTTCGACTTGAGACGAAGCCCCAAAGGGACACACCGGCGAAAGGGAGATCCTGCCCGACGGGTTTACCCTGGCGCCGGGCCCAGAGGTTCACGCCTGGGATTTGACCCAGCAAAGCCAGCCGGGGCACAGATTATGACCCTTCCCCCCTCACCACAAGTGTGCACCCGAACGTCTTACAGGTCCAGGTGCGGAGCGGGTTCTGTGACCTTTTTCGTGTGCGCCCTACCCGTGGGATCCACTGGTTGGGTACAGGGCCCCCAAAACCGGGGACACTTGTCTCCTTTTGGGGACTTTATATGCCACCGAGATTCCCCAAGGACTGCATCCCCCGGGAGTCAGCAGGGGTAAGACTGCCCCCTGCCCCCAAAAAGGGGTACCTAAGGGTCCTAGGGGGGGGGATCCCGCGGGGAAAAGGGGGGGGAAGGGTTCCCCAACCCCAAAGGACACCTCTTGCCCAGAGCCCGGGGCCCCCATCATCTGCTGGCGATGCAATGGACTCGACACTCGCCGCACAGTGCCATTTTGGGGGAACCCATGTTTGTGGTAAAAGGGCATACGTCATTGTTTTAAAGGCCCTTCATACAACACCAATTGAGACTGGGGGAAATCGGGGGGTATTCCCTTAAAATCAAGAACCCCCGTCAACCCTCAGGACTCCGGAAGTTTGGTGACCCGGCAGGCAGGCTGGGGGGGGCGCAGCCAACTCCGGCCACCCATATTGGGGGGTGACTGTGTACAGGGAAAAACCCCGGGGACTCCCAACCGCGGTACCACCCTAAAACCCCCTGGGGGCCCCCGCAAGACATAGGGGGCTGTCGTCGCGAGCCTACCCCACGTGTAATCATGGGCGGTGTTTTTTCCCCTTTTCTGGATTTGGGGGGGAAATAAAAATGGCCCCCGTATCCTTGGTAAAAGGGGAATGTGTCTGCACAGGACCGAGGGGCCCGGGGTTTTTTCCCTGTCTGTCCTGGCTGGGGGCCCCCAGGAAATCCCTCTGAGCTCGAGGTTTGCCTCCTTCCAATCCAGGGGGAACTTTTGGGAGGGGGGCAGCGAGGGACCCCCAAACTTTGGGGCATGCCTGGAAAAGTTGAAGGGAAAAGAGGGGGAAACCCCAGGAACCAAACGAGATTTTTGGTTTACCCTCATTTGTGTCAACAACAATATTTTTACCGGGGAAAAAAAAACCCCAACCAAGTGGTGGGGCATTGGTGGGGCCCAGGCACATTCCGCCAGATTTTGGAGCTAGCCCACTCCCATGTGTTTTGGGGACACTTTTGGGTGGAAAGACCCGGGGGAGAGTGGAGCGTAATTTTTACTGGGCCCGGAATTTACAGGCAATTGAGGAATATGCCAGTCCTGCCCCAGTTCAAGTTAACGCCCCTAGGCCCCATTTTCGGAGCCCCCAATTTCCCTCCAATAATAGAGGCCCCCTTTGAGAGGGCGGCATGGACCTGGTAAGGCCGCTCCCTAAGTCAGCCCGAAACATCACACTCTTAGTGGCCTCGACTACCCACTTCCCCCTACCCGAGGCCATTCCCCTTAGAACCCCCTCCAAAAGGAATAGCAAGGGGAAATGTTCCAAATGTTCACCCCACGGGGATCCCGAAGGAGATACAACAACCAGGGGACCCCCCTTCATTCTAAAGGACCAAGGAACCTGCCGCCTACTTAACATTTTCCCATCCCGTACCTCAGTAATTATCCCCAGACTGATGGGCTGGTGGGAAAAAATTTAAAAAACCCTAAAAGCGATGCCAAGAAGTGGTAATAAGGATGGAGAGTGGACCCCTCTCCTACCCTACCTCATGTTCTCGGTAAGGAGGTCCCACGGGCCCCCACAGGTTTCTCACCCTTTGAGCTCCTGTAGGTAGGCATCCCCGGGGCTCCTGGGGCCTACCAAAGGGGACCCGGAGCAGAGAAACCCCCCATAGGAGTGTCATTGACACATGCTGAAATGCAGACAGGATTTCGGCCGTTTTACCCCCAACGGGGAACCGCACAGGCGCAAAAACCCAGGGGCCCGGGTAAAAACAGGTCGGCAAGGGTCAGGTGTTCCACCCCGGGGACCGGGGACTAGTACTTGTACCCACGGGCCCAAAACAAATTTTGGGGAAGTGCAGGGCCCCTAAAGAGTTTTTCGAGCGGGGGCAGTGAGGTAAATTATAATCTTCCAGCCCGGGAAAGAAACCGATCAAATTTACCCTGTCAACTTAATTAACCCTGGAAGGACCGTCAAAGTCTGGTGACGGTCAAGAGCATAGGGTGTCCCAAAGGGATGTTACCACCGGCCCCTATCTCTGATCATTGTTTTCCGAAGCACAGCGACAGAAACCGAAGTTCCTACAAAGGAATCGGCAGTTTTTTCGGAAATGCCAGGTCGGACTGGAGTCATTTCACATGACATCCACGAAACCTGGCCGAAGGGACGTTTGAGGGCCAATAGGGGGCCTGAGGCCCAGAGGCAAACGATTTTCGAGAATTGAAAAAAAGGGTGAAGCTTGGTGTCATAGAAAGGTCCCAAAGTGGGTGGGCAGCCCATAGGCTCATACCCAAACCTGAGGGGGCTTTCGATTTTGCAATGATTTTCAAAACTCAAGAGCTATCAAAAATTTTTTGCCTACCCGATGCACGGGGTTTACGAGTTTGTCGAGCGGCTAGGACCTGCAAGTACATTAGTACATTAACCTACCAAGGGTTATTGGCAGGTGCCCCTCACAAAGCTAGGGAAACAAGGGGGAAAACCTTTTTATTTCCCCCCCAATGGACCTTTCATTATGTTTTCCCCCCCTTTTGGGCTACAGGGGCTCTGGCCACATTCCCGAGGATGTGGACATCTACTGCAGCCTCATAGAAATTAGCGGCAAAATTTGGATGACGTGGTGGGGATTTTGTACGGACTGGAATCCCACCTACCCAAGTACAGGGCCTCTTAGATGCCCTAGGGGGGGCAGGGTTAACTGCCAAACCCCCAAAAAGGGCCCAAGGCTCGAGGGGGCTCCTATCTAGGCTATGACATTGGAGGGGGTCCCTCAACCCCCGATGGACAAAATGGAAGCAATTTAAATTGGCCCCAAACCTTTTTCCAAAAAGCAGGGCAGGGGTTTTTTGGTATCGCAGGGCACAAAAGAGTTTTCCCAAATTTGCCTCCATAGCAGCCCCTCTTTTCGATTTCACAAAGGATCCAAGCCACAGGCAAATGGAACCCGAGGCTGAACAACTTTAACTCTTAAAAGGGGACTCTGCAAGAGACCATGCCTTGCGGCAAACTTCCAGAAGGGAAATTTTGGTGCAGGCAGCGCCCTGAGGTGGGATTAGGGCTGCCTGTCACAGGGGGTTGAGCGAGAAGAACCCCTGAGTGTACCTACCGGAACTGTCACGGGGCCGGAAAAAAATAGCCATAGTTGAGGAGAATGCCTGCCATTTTAATGGGCTATTTAGGCCTGCGCTACTACCCCGATAGGTAAAAAAAAAACCCTTTAAATAAACACGGGCCCTTCACCTCTAAAGTGGATGGGACAAAAAAAAGGGGAAAAACCAAGGGGGACCCGGGGGTTCCTGGCCTACAGGGCTTTTTAATTCCTGTAGAACATCGCCCCTCACAACAGCAAATCAAAACACTGTCGCGGGGGCAAACTTTTTTGGCAGAAAAGTCCCACCCCACAGTCAGACAGAGGGGGGGGTATGAAAGACCGCAGTGGGAAGGGCTACAAGAGAGTATTATCCCACCAGGTTCGGGGCATATGTCTGGGGATCCAGATGCATCCACCAAGATAAGGACCTTGGGGGAGTGAAAGGCCGTTTTTTAAAAGAGTCGACAGTAACAACTGTCGACCTTGTTTAATCCTTGTAGGCTACCACCATTCCTGGTCGGGGGCCCTTTTTTTGGGGGTAAGCATAAGCAGGTGGGGGGCTTACTCCCCAGGGTCCACTCCGGGTTTTTCCTGGCTGTAAAAAAGGGCAGCAGGTTAACTGACTGGGGGGTCGGCTGTACCTCCAGTCTACCTTCTGGGCTGGGGAAAGTTTAACTGGGGAGCCATGACGTAGGACCAACAAGGGATAATAGGGGAACTACGCCATTGTTTTAAAGCCCAGACACAGTATTTTTTTTTAGTTTTGCTGTCATGTTTGCCATTCTTTTTTCTGCTTATAAAAAAAATCCCGGGGCCCAAACAACCGTTTTACCCACCTCCTCTGTCTCATGCCTGAAAACTCATGCGGTGATCCCAGACTGTCAAGCTCCAATATAATACTGTAGCAATCTATGGGTTAGGGGGGCCCAAATTTGATCCAAAAAACATTTGTCCTTTTTGTAGGAAACAAGTGGTTGGTGGATTTCTGCTCTCCACACTTGTGCGCATCCCCTAGCGGTTGAAAGGATACAATAGGTACATTTAAAAATAGTAGCCTTTTAGGACATTTTACCAAAGTAGGAGTAGATGGTTTAAGGAGATTACTGAAGCTTAACATACAAGTTTTATCCATTATTGTTTGGTTTTTACTTGATAATCACAAGGGGAGGAAATACATTGATGTTGCAAACAGTTGGTCAAAAGTTTTAAATTTTAAATTTCTTACTCACTAAGGTTCTTTCACACAGCGCATTTTGGGTTTATTTTTTAAATGGCCCCCAATTAAACTGCCTTTATTACCATCAAGCTTCTTTCAGTTGTCTAAATTGTTCAGAAAGGTGTTTCAGGTAAGTAATCAATTACTGTGCTCAAAGTCTTGTGGATTACAAACACACTAAGTGATTCTTCAATTTCCAAACAGTTTAGATAAGTGAAAGAAGCTTGCTGGTAATAAAGGCAGTTTAATTGGAGCGCAGTTAAAACTGCACCAAAGGGGACTTCCGGTTGCTGCCCCCTCCTGTGAGCAGCACACAGCAGGAGATCCGTTACCCCGCACCACCCGAAAGCCTGAGCTGCGAGCTTCCGTGGGTACAAAAGGGGCCTGGAGGTCACGACTGAACAGCAAACAACCTCCGGAGCCTGTGTCCAGGTTATCAGGAGGATCTCAGAGCAGCCGGCAGCACAGAGATAACATTGAGACTAGAGATGGGCGAATCGATTCTAACGAAGTGGAATTCGTTTAGAATTTCAGGAAAACTTCGGTTCTGAACGAAGTCGAAGTTTGGGGTACTTCGAGTGAACGAAGTGTGCTTTTGATTGATAAAATGGCTGCGAGCACATGCGCTACATGGGGCGAAGCACTCTGGGAGGAAGAAGGGCATAGCCTGCATGACATGTGCAGAGATGAAGCCAATCAGAGACCGGCGGGATTCTGTGACGTCACCGCACTATATAAGTCCGGGCGCGACGCTGGGAGCTCACAACTCCTCTCACTATACTGAATCAGTGAAGGTGCTGCCGCGGCTGATTGTGATAGCTCTCACTGAAGAACTGATTTTTATACAGCGATTTTTGTGGGGTGTCTCAGCTTGTCTCAGAGACTGTTCTCTTAATGTTCTATTTCTGATTTTTTTGGGGTATTGGATCTGAAATCCAGTGTGTGTCCACTGCAGCTGCATATACATTCAATATCCAAGTGGGATCAAAAGCCATTTCCCTGTTGTACTTTTTAAAGAAACAGCTTTTTTAAAAATCCCAAAATACCACTTCATTTTTGGCTGTAAATTTTCTTTTGCGCAATTTTTTTTCCAGGGGTTAATTAAGCTTTTTTTTTCGCTGTGGTGACTCCAAGAAACCGCCCAAATTTAAAACCCCCTTTTATATACATTTTTCGTTGTACCCTTTATTCACAAGAAAAGGGTTTAAATTTAAATTTTTTAATACTTTTTTGTGTGGCGTAGAAAACCCCGGAAATTTGTAACACCCCTACAAAGCAAACTATTTTTGGGGTTTGGGCTCAATTCTTTTGCCAATTTAAAACCCAAAGGGGTTAAATTAACTTTGGGTTTTGCTGGTGGCTGACCACAAGAAACCGTCATTTTCAAGGGCCAAAAATATTACTTTTTCCGTAGCATAATTAAACAAGCGAAAGGTTTTAAATTTTAAAATTTTTTAATCTTGTTGTTTGGCGTAGAAAACCGGCAATTTTTAAAAACCACAAAGTTACTAGTTTGTGGTTGCTCAATTATTTTGCACAATTTAAATCCGGGGGTTAAATTTTAAGGGAAATTTTTTTGCTGGTGGGCCTGCCCCAAAAAACCCGTCATTTTCAACGCCAAAATATATACTTTTTTCCTGTACCCATAATTAAACAAGAAAAGGGGTTTAAAATTACAATTTACAAACCCTTTTTGTGGGGGTAAAAAAACCCCGAATTGTAACCGCTACAAAGCTACTATTTTTGTGCGGTTAAATTTTCTTTGGCGAAATTTTAAACCATCCAGGGGGTTTAAAATTAAACCCTTTGTTTTGCGGGGTTGCTGACCCCAAGAAACCGTCTTTTTCAACGCCAAAATATATAAATTTTCCCTGTAGCCTAATTACAAGAAAGTTTAAAAATTACAACTGTATCTTTTTGTTTTTGGGTGTAAAAAAACACGAAATTTGGGTAACACGCTAAAAAGCAACTATTTTGGGGTTTCCCCCAATTTTTTGCCGCCTTTTAACATCCAGGGTTTAATTAATGTTTTCTCCCAATTGAAAACCCATTAAAAGAAACTTTGTTTTTCCCCGCCACAAAAAAAATTCTGTAGCATAATTTCTACCCAAAAGGGTTTTTTAAGCCCATTTGTGTTTTTATATTCATTAAAATACCCCAGATTTTTTAAACGGAAACATAAAGTCAATTTTTCCTGCCCATTTGTGGAGCGAAATTTTATATCCAAGGGTTCCCCAAGCTTCTTAGGGGGTTCATTTGGCCCTCAAAAAACCGGGGTGGGGATTTATCAATTTCGGAATTTTCATCAAACAGTGTCTGTACATTTTAGAAAAAAACAGTATGTCAGACAAAGAAAAGGGGGCAGGCCCCTTCAACCCGCAGTGGCAGAGGCACAAAATTTTTGTAGCAGGTCGCAGCACAAACCAAAGGGGGGCCCCCCTTCCCCCAGGGGAGGGGGCACTCGGGGAGGCCACAACTGCCGGGGTCATCTTAGCGGCCGGGTACGACTAGCCCCAAAAAAAATTTGGTTTTTTGATTGGTTGCTTGGCATCCCCATTCCCCCCAAATGACATCTGACCAACCCCCCGCCCAAAAAGTCGGTGGGGGAAATCAGACCCCAACCCTTAGTTGGGGTGGCCGGGGGCGGGGCAGCGGGGCCCCCCACCTGTCCCCCAAAAACCCCCCTCTGTCCCAAACCGGGTTCCCCCAGGGCCAAAAGCTACTATGTGGTTGGGGTCAGCGCCACTTTTTTAGCGGGATGAAAAAATTTTTAGGGGGGGCAGTCAGCAATACTTTGGGTCGAAGAAATGTGGCCAATATCTCCGCTTCTTGCAGTAGGCGGCAAAAATAAAGATGTTGAGAGGGGGATGGGAAAGGTTTATGTTGGGAGGGGGCGCCTCTGCATACCAAGGGCCAGTGATTTGGGGGCGCAATGACATGAAAAACAAATTAAAAGATTTATTTTAGCCCACCGCACTTGGGAGCCGGGTTTAGGAAGGGGTTTCATCTTTGTCAGGGGAAAAGGGCGTCAGTTTCCGTTTAGGCAGCGGCGCAGCCCCGCAAGTGGGTCGTTTGGCCGTGAGTCAGCAAAAGGGTTAGCAAGTGTGAGGTTTGGGGAAAACCAAGCGGCCACCGGGGGAAAAAACCCACTTGAAAGGGCCAAGAAAGTACGGAAAAAAGGGGTTCAAACGAGGGGAAAAGGGGGCCCGGCCCTAGTCACTCATGGGAGCGTTTGGGGTAAAAACCCGGGTTTGGCAGTGTGGCCCGTTTTTTTGCTAAAGACACCGGGGGAGCCCAAAAATGGGGATAAGTAGAAAACTGTAAACCGCGGGCCCCCAAAACCCGGGGGCCCGGGGGGAAAAGGGGGGTCAGATTTGGGGGTCCATCCTGCCGCGCCAAAACAACGCGCCCATTTGGGACCCCCTGCCAAATTTCAGCCAGCAAAAAGGGTCCCCCAACCCCTGCAGAAGGGAAACGGTTTCCCCTTTTTACATCCAATGCTCCTGCTCCCCGTATCATGGGCCAGCAGGTCGTTCAGCGGGCGGTTTTCAAAAAAACAACAGTATGCGCCAACCATCCCCCAAGGTGCGCAGTGAAACCCTTTGCTCCTGGGCCAAGTTGTTTGGTTTTCCCGCAGTCCCTCCCTTTTCCCAAAAAGGGGGCTCTGCAAAAATTCAAGAACTAATGGGGTTGTTTCCCAGCCGGGAAAGGAGAGTTTTTCCAAACCCTAAAAATTTTTTTTCCAAAAGGCCCAAATTTCCCCGCACTTCTTTTAAAAAAGTTTTGAACAGAGGTGGGGGCCCGTCCCCTTTAAACTTATCGGTTTTTTTCCAAAGGGGCAAAGGGCGGGGGGGGGTCGTCTGAGCTTAAAATTGGCAGCAGGGCCCCGTACATGTCCCTTTTAAAAGGCCCCCTGGGGGGAATTTTGCTTTTGGGCCCCAGGCCCAACCCCAAAAAATTTGGGCAGGAGGCCCCCGCTTTCCCTTCCACGTTGTAAAAATCTGCCCCCTGCACCAAAGTCCGCCTCCTCCCCACCACCCCCCCCATTCAGCCTCCCACAAGAACCCGCTCCATTTAAAACCCCATGTGTAGGGGGACCTGGCTTGGGCCTCGGCGAACGAAGGGCACACAGGGGGGGGAAATGCTCCGGTCTTCAGCAAGAAATCGATGGTGGCTTTCTCCTCGCCCCAAATGCAAATCGGAAAACCCAAAATGACGGACAATGGGGGGAAAAATGGGGTCCGCGCTTGCAAAAAAGGAGGGATGGTCCATGCGCCCTGCCCTGGGGCATGTGTTCAATTTTGGTTGTGAAAAGGGTTCCCCAATCCTTTCCCCCGATCTTCAAACATTCTGAAAAAAGGCCCAAAAAAATTTTTCAGGGGAAATTTTATCCTTTTTGTACAAAAGCCAAAGGGAAAACCCTCCTGAATTGCAGCGGCAGAACAGCCTTCCCCCCGATATTTGATGTTTCCACCCCTTGGAATTCCAGCCCCGCAAAATTTTGGACCGGAATTTTTATGGGAAAAGAGAAAGGCATTAAAAGGGTTTTTTGATGATCCAGGAAGAAAAAGAAGTAAATTTTTTCCCCCCCCATTTTAAATTGAGCCAGCCAGTGGCAGCTAAAGCGTGGGCACCTCCGTTTGTTGAGGCCCATTCGAGGGGGCGACGGTTTTTTTTTCAGTCGCCGGAATCGGGATGAATAACGTCATTCCCCGCTTCCTTTTCCTGGAACAGATGCTGAAAAATCTGTCTGGGCAGGGGAGTGGAGACGTGGCGACTACATCTCGTGGCCACATGAGTCGGTGGGGACTGAAATGGAGGAGGAGGAGGAGGAGGCATTGGAACAGAAGCATTGTCTCTGGTGAAATGATGTGGATTTTCTACCCAGGTGACAAGAGAGGAGGAGCAGGAGCAGCTGGAGGAGGTGGATGGAGATGAGGAAGACGAGGCAGATGACCCCCAAGCACCGTGGCAGTATACAGTGGAAATGGAGGCAGGGAGCCCCGGAGTCACTTTGTGCAGATGGCCCGCAGCATGCTTATTTGCGCTGGCTAGTGACAGCCGAATAGTCAGCATCCGGCAGAGGGATGACTTCTGGCTCTCCACCCTATTGGACCCTCGTACCGGTCCAAAATGGAGCCTTTTTCTCAGTATTGAGAGGGAGGACAAACTCAAATACTATAGGGAATCCTCCGTAATCAGTTGGCCGCTGCCTATGTGCGGCATCAGTCCTCCTCTGACAGGTCTGACCGGGGGGTTCCTCATCGCTCACGTACTATCTGCCGCGGCTGCTGGGGGAAGGTGTGGGGGGGGGGTAGGAGCCAGTACCAGCTCCATCAGCAGTAACCTAAGTCTGGAGTCACTGATGAGCAGCTTCCTTCACCCGCCTAGTGAGGAGGGTAGTCGCCAGCAGCAGCAGCAGGACCTGGAGCAGTACCTGAACCAACAGGTGGTGGCCTACTTGGACGGCACTCTGCCCCCCCAGGTAGAAGATCTGCTGGGACTACTGCGCAGCCAAACTGTATGTGTGGACGCAACTTGCCGAGTTTGCAGTAGAGAAGCTGTCCTGCCCGGCCAGTAGTGTGGCATCAGAGCGAGTTGTCAGTGCGGCGGGGGCCATCGTTACCCCAAGGAGAACCCGCTTGTCCACGGGAAATGTGGAACGACTGACCTTTGTCAAGATGAATCAGGCGTGGATCGGCCAGGATTTCCACACACCAATGCCTTATGCGTCAGACTACATCAGCCATGACGCCTCACCCAAACTGTGAGAAATGAGTCTGAGTTCAAACTACCTGCCTCAGCCACTATTCTGATGCTGCCACCCGCCTGATGCCATATATCAGCTGACAGTTTCTCCATCTGCCACTAACCATCTTTACCAGGACTGGTATTGCCACTCTCCTCCACACTCTGTCATTGTGCCACTGTCTGACCTCTGCTGCTGCTGTGGCTGCTGCCGTGACCTCCACACTGTGTCATTGTCCCACTCTGTGGCCTACTCCTGTTTTTGCCACCTCCAGAAGGTCATTGTCCACTGTCGGACCTCATGCTGCTGCTGTGCTGCTCTGTGACCTCCACACTGTGTCATTGTGCCACTGTCTGAGCTCATGCTGCTGCTGTGCTGCTGCCGTGACTCCACACTGTGTCATTGTGCACTATTGATCTCATGCTGCTGCTGTGAGCATGCAGCCGTGACCTACACACTGTCATTGTGCCACTGTCTGACCTCATGCTGCTGCTGTGGTTGCTGCCGTGACCTCCACACTGTGTCATTGTGCCACTGTCTGACCTCATGCTGCTGCTGTTGCTGCTGCCGTGACCTACACACTGTGTCATTTTCCCACTCTGTGGCCTACTCCGGTTTTTGCCACCTCCAGATTGCAATTTGTGCACTGTCTGACCTCATGCAGCAGCTGTGGCAGCTGCCGTGACCTCCACACTGTGTCATTGTGCCACTGTCTGACCTCATGCTGCTGCTGTGGCTGCTGCGTGACCTCCACACTGTGTCATTGTCCACTCTGTGGCCTACTCCTGTTTTTTGCCACCCCAAATGTGATTGTGCCACTGTCTGACCTCATGCTGCTGCTGTGGCTGCTGCCGTGACCTACACACTGTGCATTGTCCCACTCTGTGGCCTATCCTGTTTTTGCCACCTCCAGAATGTCATTGTGCTCACTGCTGCCTCATGCGCTGCTGCCATGACCTACAGACTGTGTCAATGTGCCACTGTCTGACCTCATGCTGCTGCTGTGGCTGATGCCGTGACCTCCACACTGTGTCATTGTGCCACTGTCTGTCCTCATGCTGCTGCTGTGGCTGCTGCTGTGCCTACACACTGTGTCATTGTCCCACTGTCTGACCTCATGCTGCTGCTGTGGCTGATGCGTGAACTACACACTGTCGTCATGAGTGCCACTGTATGACTCCATCATGCTGCTGCTGCCGTGACCTCCAACACTGTGTCATAGTGCCACTCTGTGACCTTTCCTGTTTTGCTCACCTCCAGAATGTCATTGTCGCTCACTGTCTGACCTAATGCTGCTGTGGCTAGCCTCCTGTGTCTCAATTGCACACACTCTGTCACATGTGCCACTGCAGCTTCAGATTGTATTTTTCCACGCTTTCTCTGGCAGGGACTTTATCAGGCTCAAGCAGTCGCCGCTTCAGGTTTTTGGTACAATTTTAGCCCTCTTATAGTGCCCGGGAATTTTATGTGAACTGCGGTTCTAAGAGACGTCGGCATTCATGTGCGTGTCATACTAAAAACAACCATTGTATGAGACCAAAACCAAGCTCTCATCTGCAGTATTTATGTAGCATGCAGAACATTCTTACAGCACCTGCAAGGCTCTGTGCAGCCCTGGAAAATAGTGTGTTTTTTAACGTGACTCGTGCCAAAGAGTAAATTAGTCGAAGTGTAATTTTTGCGAGAAATTCACGCGAAGTGAACGACAATGAATTTTCCGGGCTAATTACCGCGCCATTCTAAGATTGTAGACATGTGCATGTGCACAGCCCCAGCAAACTTCAGAATACGAGCTCACGCGCGACAGGAGTAGGCTCCTAGATCTTTTCCAACAGGGGAGAAAGGGGAGTCTAGGTCTAGGCTCTGCTCTAGAATTAGCCTTACAAAAGCCTAATTTGAATCAAAGAGCAGCCTGATAAAGTAGCACTAGGGCTAGTGCAACACCAGCAGCTTCCTAGAGAAGGATTCCATAGGCAAAAGGGTTGCCAGCAATTGCAGAACTTAACAAAGGCAAAACAAGCAAAGACAGAGAGGTCGCCTAAGGGGCACTCGCACAACTCCATAATGGACTGTGTACTTACTGCTCAGCAGAGCTGCATAAACAGGAAAGTAGACTGAGCTCTCAGCCACGGAAATAATCTTCACTACAAGGTACTCTGCAGATATCTGTCAGAAATTCTATGTATTTGCCATCGCTACTGCTTGACCCTGAGTATTAATACACTTAAACATGTATAAACAGAAAACACCTGTGCTGTTTGAATGTTAAAATATCCAGACTCATCCACAGAACATGCGCGCATGACCCCCAAGTCAACAAGGCAGGAGTAAAGTGTAATGCCCAGCAGCAATAAGAATATCAGATGGCAGAGTGGGAGCCCGATCAGGAGGAATTTATTGCAGGCCTGCTGCTACTTGTAAGCCAATCACCTGTAATCCTCCTCGGCGATAGATCGTGGCATCAAACTAATTGGTCCTGAAACGCAAAAGAATCTCCTGAGCAACTTGGTGACGCTACTATGAAACAGCAGACAAACTGAAACGCACGCAGCGCATAAGGAGCAATTCACTGAGCTGGGTGCAGCGTACCAGTGGCATCTCGGAGATGACATTCTTGAGGGGTAGAAGGACTATGCTCGAAAAGAGAATAATAAGAAAATAAGAAAATAAAAACTTAGTGTCCGAAGCCATACTTAAGGACATCAATGAGAAAAATAGAAGATCTTGAAAATAGATCTAGACGTAATAATCTCAGATAATCGGCTCCCAGAGAGATATTCCCAAAGTGAACTAAGCCACTATATGTGAAAGGATCTCACCCACGGCACAGCCATGGGATACTAGGAAAATTTCACGTTAAACGGGCCACCGTATACGCAGCCCACCAGAGAAACGGGTCAAGGCTCTATAGAAACCTCGTCCCGTGATGTAGATAAAATATGTTATGAATTTAGGAGAACAAGCACTGACTATATATATACAAGCTTTCAAATAAGAAGGGATTAGTGACCACTTTTTAAGGACATTCAATCTTGATTTCTCGGTTTTGCTGACTATTCCGCTGAGGCTTTCTAGAGAAAGAAGAGCATTTCTTCACAGTGTGTTCGTCTTTGATGAAGAAAAAATAAATGTTTGCACTACTCAATTTCAGCAACTATTGAGAATCCTTCTTGCAAAAGGAAGATCGCAGAAGCCTTTCAATCTCAAGAGGAAGCTTTGGATTTTATATACAAAACACATTGACACAGCTGGTTCACTTAAAAGAACACAACGGAGCGGTCATGAGATACAGTAAGAGGAGCTTGGGTGGGAGAAGATCTCTTATCCTCTCCACCACAGAAGACAAGTGGCCTATGACTCGAACGATCCACCATCGAGGTCTGAAAGAAATCCTATTGCAGCCATTACCCCCGAGCGTCGTCGAGGAAACGATAAGAGTTGTTAATGCTTCAGTAATTACAGGACCTTGTGCAATGCAGTCTACACACAAATTGACTATGAAAGTGGGTTTGTCGCTAAAGCGTTTCTATGAATTAGAATAGCAGGCGGTCATCAAGCTTGTTTTTTTTATAGTTCAATACCATTATTTTTAATAGTGTTCTTCCATATTGAATGTTTTATGGGTAAGAAATCAACAAGGTTGGTGGTGGGTGCCGGGGTCAGTTGAAAAGATGTCAACATGAGGGAAAAAATGACGACAGTTCCAGAATAACGATGAGGTAAGAAGGTAAAATGTGGGGCAGAGTTTGCGCAGTAAGAAATTTCCTCAAGGTTTTTTGTTTTTTCAGGTAGTATGGTTTTTGTCAGAGTCGCTAATTCTTGCTGTTCTCTAGTATTTTCTTTCTGGTGTCCTGGTTGAAATATTTGTGAAATAATTCCTAAGTGGGATACATTTCTGCAAATTTGAATAATATAGAACATGATATGAAATAGATCTTGGATATATAAGGGTTTACGGATCCCCTATCATTAACGTATGATGGATAAGGAATCTAAAACGGCACCTTAATAGAGATAGTAGCATTGTATTACCAGGAAAACACATTTCTTTTCACATGAAAGGGACTTTGAAAGGATGAATAAATTTGGGTATGGGAAGTTTTTGGTTATCAGCTTAAAGATAAAAAAAGCAGGGGTGTTGTTTTAATTAGTAAGCAATCGCTAATGCTCAGTGGTTATCTCAGTAAGAGTATTAAAAGATGTAGATCTGATGCCTTATTGTATTAGATTACCACCATCAGGTAGGAATTAGTATTGTATACAGTATATGCACCATATATCCCAACAAACCTTGTTTTAGGGATCTGGAGGAGAGAAAAGTATTTAGATGACAACGAACAGAGATATTAATAGGGGGGTGAGTTTTAATTAGTAATGGATAACAGAGAAGATTAGGAAAGAGAGAATAAGGCTTGATAATTAGACCCTCATAAATCAAATATCCTTGTTGTTCCCAGTTTCAAAGAACTGTCTCGCGCTTAAACAATGTCTCGGAGAATAAATAATTCCTGAGAGAAGGGAATCGCTTACATTTTATTCACAGGCCCAAAACTCGTGGTCACGCATGACTGATTTTTTGATCTGTCCGATCGCTGTTAGGTAAAATAAGTGAGGTAGATATAAAGGATATGGTTATGTTCAGCGTATGCTCATTAAAATGTCCAATTCAGCACGTGACTATCATAGGGGGCACGGATATGCTCTCGTTTGGAGGCTATCATCATTTTTTGACAAAAGATGAAGAGTTCAAGGAAATTGTTACAGGGTTGGTGGTGGGATTATTGCTCGAAAATAAAGTGGAGCTATAAGTCGAATTCTTTCCTTTTCTGGGGAGGAATACGGCAAAGGTGGTTTTGAGGGGGCAGATAATGTCTTATGCTAAGATGGCATATAGAAAAAAACAAAACTAAAAGTATGAGGAAAATTTAGTATCATATGAGGACAAAATACACTGATTTCACACAAACCCCACTTCAGCAGCAAATAAAACACAGAGTGGTCAGAAAGCAAAAAGTGAATTTGTACAATAGCAAAACCGAAATTGGAATCTATGTATAAGTGATCAATTGTAAATAGATCTATTTAAATTCGGTAATTTTAAGGCAGGTAATTGCGGCCAAACTTGCTAGCCGGGAAAGTACTATAATAGAACCTGACAAGAGGATTATGATAAAATAAGGAGTAATACAAAAGAAGATCCGCAAATTAATTAATCGCATTTTCTTAAAAACTTAGACTATGTATCTAAGCTTTATGTAAGAAGAGGACAAGAATGGTTTAGAATGGTGACACGTTTTTGGGAGTAGTCGATTACTACCCTGATACCGAGGAAGAGAGAGAATTTTTCGCTCGGCACCCTCGATGTTCAGAAGAGTGAAGAAATAATTTAGTACAATTAAGTAAGTTACAAAAGTGGAAGAAGCGCCACATGGCCCCAGACGGGTACACGAGGGACATTTTAGGTTCTATTGGCAGAGGAGAATTACTCGCTACGCTACACTAAGTGTGGAGGTTTTTAAACAAATTTATAGCCGCACAAAACAGTGTGTATGTAGCCGGGAATACAGCCACACATACTTAAAGTTCTTCTCAACAAACCGGGTTAAAGACCCCATTGTGCCTGGATTCTTACGACCCCCAATATATCAGTGATAATATCAGGATGTCAAATTGTGTCTCAAAATTATGGCAACAGACTATCAAGATTTATCGTGCTACATTGCATAGGAACGCCATACTAGTGTGGATTTGTCAAAGGGAAAGGTCGAGAGAGGTGGCGAACATGCGAAAGAGTTATCACAGTGCAAGAAGACAATAGCAAAGGGATGGGTCTAAATCCAGACAGCGGCTCTTCCTGGCTGTAGATGCAGAAAAGCTTTTGACCATGGTAAATGGAAATAGCGCTAAATTCAGTTTTGGATATAGCTAGGTATTAAAGGAGATTTCAGAAGTTTTATTGCAGCATTTTTTCATAACTACTCAAGGCTAAGATTAAATACTCTAAGGCTTTTTATCAGATACAATTTCTACTAAGAGAGGGCACGACGACGGGATTCCCCTATGTCACCCCTGTTGTTTAACATAGCTCTTGAGAACCCTTAATACTAAATGTTGCTAAATGGAAAACTTATACACTGGATAAAAGTTGGGAGTGAAAAGAGTGAATTATGTTTGTTTTGCAGATGCATGGCTGATTTTTATGGAGTCTTCCAGGGCAACATTTACAGAAAAAATTATAGAATAAAGCTGAGTGAAGTGGGCAACAAATCTCTGGTTACAAAATTACAATATTTCAAAACTCGTCAACTTACTCCCATTAGGTCATTTGTGATGAAGACACTTAGGAATAAGACTGAGGTAGACAATTGGTTATTTCGCATAAACACTATTTAGGGTCATTAAAATTGGAAATAAGAAAGTCTTCATAACGTCGTCTCTAATCTAATTATGACTCCCCTGTTTTCACAAGATTCTCCAGGAATTAAATAGGTGGCAAAATCTTCCACTTTTGCTCTTTTTGGTAGGGGCACGCGTACTAATAAAGATGGTGAGGTTTTGCGAGGGTTATTGCTAACGTCCAATCCTAGAGACTTGTCAATTTTGTTGAAAACACGCAAATATATTAAGAAGCTACGTACAGATTGAGCATAGGTTTTTTCTGGATTAAAAAAGACCCAGAGTGGCATATGATAAACTAGTTATGCCCAAAGCAATTTGGGTGGACTTCAAATGCCAAATATTAGAGGTTATAATATAGCAGCGTTGGTAAGACACGTTAGGGACTGGATTTGGGATTCGAGTAATTTTTCTAACTTAATGTTAGAAAAAACAATTAGCGTATCCTTGGAAGATTAAGTCTTTATTACATACACCTTATAAAAATCTTCAGTAGATATTAAAGGCAGTGTAGTATTGAGAGATACGATCTGTACTTGGAAAATAATCAGAAAAATGTTTCATCTGCCAATATATATATCAAAATATATAGATATATGGAACTGCTGTTCATGACCTGTTTCTCTCCAACTCCCTCAACCTGCTAGCCCTCACAGAAACATGGCTCCAGCCATCTGACACCGCTTCCCTTGCCGCTCTCACCTATGGCGGCCTACACTTCACCCACACCCCCAGACCTGAGAACAGGCCGGGTGGAGGAGTTGGCATACTTCTCTCTCCACACTGCACTTACCAGGTCCTTCCTCCTGCACCCTCACTCACTTTCCCCTCCTTTGAGGTCCACACCCTCAGACTCTTTCAGCCATTTTCCCTCCGAGTCGCGGTTGTGTACAGACCTCCCGGCTCACACCGCCAGTTGCTGGATCATTTTGCTGCCTGGCTCCCTCACTTCCTCTCTACTGAAATACCCACTCTCATCATGGGTGATTTTAACATCCCTATTGATGACCCCATGTCTCCCTCTGCCTCTCAGATCCTTTCACTAACCTCTTCTCTTGGCCTCTCGCAGTTTACTAACTCTCCCACCCACAAGGATGGGAACTCTCTGGATCTGGTTTTCTGTAACCGTTCCTCAATCTCTAACTTTAATAATTCTCCTTACACTCTCTCTGATCACAATCTTATTTCCTTCACTATTACTAATTCTCACCCATCTCTGGACACACCTGCCCGTCTCCCATTCAGAAATATCCACTTCATGAACACTCAGGAATTCACAGACGCCATACAGTCCTCACTGCCCCCAATCTCCTCCCTCTCCTGCCCTGACCTGGCGTCCAAACAATATAATGAAACTCTTTCCACCACCCTGGACACATTGGCACCGCTCACACACCGCACCACCAGAGTCAGACACCCACAGCCATGGCACACACCTCAGACTCGCCATCTGCAGCGATGTTCCAGATGTGCGGAGCGTCTGTGGAGGAAGTCGAAGCTACCTGCAGACTTTCTCCACTACAAATTTATGCTCAGGACTTATCAAACTGCCCTTCACAGCGCCAAACAAAAATATTTCACCTCCCTCATCGCAACCTTACACAACAACCCTAAACGCCTGTTTGACACCATCCACTCCCTTCTCAGGCCTAAAGCTCAGGCCCCGGTCTCTGACCTCAATGCTGAAGACCTGGCCACTCACTTCAAAGAGAAAATTGACAAAATCCGGCAAAACATCTCATCTCAAACCCCAAGCAGCAGCCATCTGGTCCCTCCCCGCACATCCCCCAGCCTACTCTCAGCTCTTGACCCGACGACAGAAGAAGAAGTGTCCAGGCTTCTGCTGTCTGCGCGCCCCACCACCTGCTCTAGTGACCCCATTCCCTCCCACCTTGTCCAGTCTATTTCTCCAGCTATCATCTCTCACATAACTGCAATCTGTAACCTCTCTCTCTCCTCTGGGATCTTCCCATCTTCCTTTAAACATGCTGTCATAACTCCCTTACTGAAAAAGCCCACTCTGGACCCATCCTGCGCTGATAACTACCGACCAGTCTCTAACCTGCCCTTCATCTCCAAACTCCTGGAACGCTTGGTCTACTCTCGCCTAATCCGCTATCCCTCTACTAACTCTATTCTCGATCCTCTGCAATCAGGTTTCCGCACCCTACACTCCACGGAAACGGCTCTAACTAAAGTCTCCAATGATCTCCTAACAGCTAAATCTCAAGGCACTACTCATGTTGCTTCTTTCGGATCTCTCTGCAGCGTTTGACACTGTTGATCACCAACTTCTCCTCAGCATGCTCAGCACCATTGGCCTCCAGGACACCGCTCTCTCTTGGTTCTCATCTTACCTTTCTAACCGCTCCTTCAGTGTCTCATTTGCAGGTTCTACCTTATCTCCTCTTCCTCTTGCTGTCGGGGTTCCTCAGAGATCCGTTCTTGGTCCTCTCCTCTTCTCAATCTATACAGCCCCCATTGGACAAACCATCAGCAGATTTGGCTTCCAGTACCATCTCTACGCTGATGACACCCAATTATACACCTCCTCCCGAGACATCACTCCTGTTCTGCTACAAAACACCAGGGACTGCCTGTCTGCTGTCTCTGACATCATGTCCTCCCTGTATCTTAAACTAAACCTCACTAAAACTGAACTTCTAGTCATCCCACCATCTACTAACAGACCTTACCCTGCCCTTTCTTTCTCAGTGTGTGACACCACCATAACTCCTAGGCTGCAGGCCCGCTGTCTTGGGGTTATACTAGATTCCGATCTGTCCTTCATCCCATATATCCAATCCCTTGCCCGCTCCTGTCACCTGCACCTCAAGAACATCTCCAGAATCCGTCCATTTCTCACTGTGGAACAACTCAAACTCTCATTGTTGCTCTTATTCATTCTCGTCTCGACTACTGTAACTCCTTGCTTATCGGTCTCCCTCTGTGCAAACTCTCCCCTCTCCAATCTGTCCTGAATGCAGCAGCCAGGCTTGTCTTTCTTTCCAGACGCTATACTGATGCCTCTACCCTGTGTCAGTCACTGCACTGGTTGCCTATCCAGTACAGGATACAACATAAACTCATCACTCTCACTCATAAAGCTCTCCACAACGCTGCTCCTCCCTACATCTCCTCCCTCATCTCTGTCTACCACCCTACCCGCTCTCTCCGCTCTGCTCTCCAAGACTTCACACGTGCGGCACCAGTTCTCTGGAACATGCTACCGCGGGCGATCAGGCACACTCAGAACTCTAATAGCTTTAAAAGGGCACTGAGAATACATCTTCTAACTCTGGCCTACCAGAATCCCTAATGCTAACACCCCCCCACACCCCCCACACTCCCTAGCGCACTCATCTAATTTTCGGCACTTAACTGTATATAGATGTACTGTCAGAGTGGCAGGTTCATCCGAATTCTATGTAAAAAAAAAACATATTTATGTCACATGGCTGGACCATTGTAAATCTAGCACTTCTTGCCCTTCGTCTCTCCCGTACACCCTAATAGATTGTAAGCTCTTGCGAGCAGGGCCCTCACACCTTGTGTCTCATCTGTAAGTACTTTTAATGTGTAATGTCTGTACGTTTACCCTCCAAATTGTAAAGTGCTGCGGAATATGTTGCCGCTATATAAATAAAGATTATAAATAAATAAATATATGGGAGTTACCGGAGTTCACACCAGGAAGAGAAAATAAACTTTTTAATATATGGAAAGAAAAGAATATAAATAAATTAAAAGATCTATTTCATGATAAAGAGAAGCGTTTTCTCACATGGCAAGAAATTAAGGAAAAGTATGAGCTACCAGATAGACAATATTTCCAATACTTGCAAATCAAATACTTTTGTAAAACACAAGTTTTAGATATAGCAAAAGCAGAAGGAGATGATAAATTTGATGCGTTATTGGGTTCAAGTTCATCTGGTAAATCTCTGGCTGAATTATATGGCAGACTTAGAGATAAAGAAATTGAAGGGAAGAGAGATACAATTTTCACTTCCAGGAACAAGGAACTTGGAGACAATGATGCATCTTGGAATATCCAAAAAGGTTTAGACAGAGTTCGAACCTCTATCATTAATGAAAGTTGGAGAGAGATGAGTTTTAAATTGCACATAAAGCAATTTACGCCTTTGACATCTGTAGGAAGGCACAAGGTGCTGTTATTGATGGACATTATGTGTCACCGATCTGCCTAAGATCGGTGAAATAAAGCCCTGTTATTCTGGTGTCAGCGGCAATAGGCCACTGACACGGGTTTGTATTGTTTAGTATGGCAGTAATGCCGTGATCCGGGTCGGGCTTTATTGGAGCAGTCTGTAGAGTTGGGTGGGACGGGCTGCTCCCACATCCAGTCCTGGGCTTACCAGCCCTATATAAGGCCTGCAGGCTCAGGTGGAAGTGGGTGCGGTTCCATTCCGGTCAAACACTGCTCAGTGGAGTGGCAGTATGAGAGG